>CAUYLG010023452.1:0-73182 GCA_963573385.1 Cacajao melanocephalus | reverse complement strand
CAAGAAAGAGAAGGAGTGCTTGAGGCAAGTCTGGCTCCCCAGATGAACACATTTAGCTTTCATTTAGTTAGTAGGTCACAGACTGATTTGACAATCCTGTACAAAAAATTGGTTTCACAATTCTATTTTTTTTTTTTTTTTTAGATGGAGTCTCGCTCTGTCACCCAGATTGGAGTGGAGTGGCGTGTTCTCGGCTCACTGTAACCTCTGCCTCCTGGGTTCAAGCGATTCTCCTGCCTCAGCCTTCTGAGTAGCTGGGACCACAGGCACGTGCCACCACGCCTGGCTAATTTTTGTATTTTTTAGGAGAGATGGGATTTCACCATATTGGCCAGGCTGGTCTCGAACTACTGATCTCGTAATCTGCCCATCTCGGCCTCCCAAAGTGCTGGGATTACAGGCATGAGCCACCGCTCCCAGCCTCTATTTTTTATCTTTAAAATTTTTTATTGTTTTAGACTAGCCATGGTTTCACAATTCTTGATAATACAACTATTCATTTGATCTGAGGCATACGTGGCACTTCCCAGGATTTGGCAAATCCATTATGAAATGCCCCAAACAGTGTATTATGTTGACAAATGGAGGTACTGCAGGGCAATTAGAAACAGAGTGTGTTAACTCATTAGTAACCAAACTGGGACCCAATCCTGGGTGCAGTCTGTGCTTACAGTGAGTTTCTCCGGGCCTCAGCTTCTTCAACTTTAGAACAAAGGGTCTCAATTCACAGATGATCATGAAGTTCTATTTCAGCTCTATTTGATTCTAGTAAGTTATAAGAAAACTTTGAGTTTTGTTTCTATTTTTGATAAGGATGGATTGCAAATAAGCCATCCACAAACAATTTTACAGAAAAGTTTGCAACAATATTTTTAGTGGGTTACTGCAGAGTGGTTCCTTCTATCACTGTGTCATATAAAACTAGCCATGGGGGCTTAAACCTGTGAACTTAACTTCAGTCAATTGTGCAAACAAAGCTTACTGGGGTATAACTAGTTCATGAAATAATCATAAGGAAGTATAATATGTATATTGTCCACCAACTTCCTCCCACTACAGAAATAGAGAAATGAGGGTTTTTTGAGGAGGCATTTACCACATTGACTGTAACTATTGACTTTTTTCAATACCCTGCTTAATTTCCCCTTTTTACCCCACTGTAGTTGGTGTCATGCAAGAATCTGTTTACATTGGCTAAGGATATTGGAAGAGTGAAGATCAGAGAATTTTAAGTCTGAAATTTGGCATCACTGCCCTTAACAATATAACCTTAGTTGGCGTAAACTACTCATACAGGTAAGAGTGATTATTTATTCATTTTTAGCTGGAAAATTAACACTATAAAAATGAACAGGACCTAATGGTTTAAATTTTGAAAGCTGATCATTAAGAAAGGCAGTCAGCATATTAATTATGTAGATAGTTGTTAGTAGCTGTAGTTAAGAGTTGTAGAACTTTTTCATTTGTCAAATTAGCAGAGATAAAATGTATGCAAGAGTGACTTGAGACAGACATTCTCCTGAGGGGAATATAGACACATAGAGACATTTTCTGGAGACCAGTTCTGCATCTGTATCATGTAATTTTTATTTGATTTCTTAACAGTATTTTCAAAATTTTAGAAAATAATTATCTAGTAGTTTTATAGTCAAAGTTTATTTTTGAAGGAGTACTTGTACATAGTAGATACGAGTTTGGGAAGGTAAAGATGGTGACCTAGTTGTTGATTACTATACTGAGAGTCCTATAGAGACTCAACTTCTGTCTGGTAAAGCTAGCCTCTGCAGAAGTCTTTTTGTCTCCCTTTTGTTTGAAAGCATTTAATATTTATATGGAAACACCATTACCTTTGCAGTTTTTAGTATACTATGCAATATCTACAAAAGGCAGGAGTTAATGCTTTTAACAACATCATAAAAGGAAGCTCAATTCCTTATGTAAAATCAAAATCTACTGTGAGCAGATAATTTTTACTTAAATAAACTGGCTCATTTCACTCTCTATCTGACTGATTTTTGAACTGGTAAAGTTATAGATTAGGTGTTATATATTTATACCATGGTCTACACTAACTGCAACCAGATTACAATTCACCAGGTTGCACTAGATTCAGATACAAACTTACAATGAAGCATATGGACTGTTTTCTAAATAAAAATAGCAAAGAAAATTATAAAGACACTAGTAGACATTAATTAAGGACCTTGGTATTTGAACCCACAGACACTGCACAGTCCTCAAGTTTTCAAGACTTTGGGTATGGATTGGTTTAAAAAGCTATTACAAAATTATAATATTATATTTGGGATAAAAAACAATTTCTGTAATCCAAGATGCAGAAAATAAATCAAACCATAATTCTGAAGAGGGGTGGAGAGTAAAATCACACTGAGGGGCTGGGGGGATATAAGAATTTCAAAAGGTTGTGTATGGTACAATTTTTACATTTATCAAAAGAGAACATGATTAAAAAAAAGATTGAGAAACCTTGCTCTAGATCATGAAAGAGTGGAGAATGTGGTGCCCAGAGGCTAAGTGAAGAACACAGAGAATGTGGCACATTCTGAATAGAGATCATGGTTCTTATTTGACCAGAATCTTGTAACTTTTGTTATTCTCGCCTGAAAGAAGTGAGGAAATAAGGAAAAAAATAATAAGAAGCAATTTGTATAAGATTCTTCAGCACTTCATGTGTACCCTTTGAAGTGAGAAAGATTTAAATATGACACAAAAAAGTAAAAACCAGCATGTATGCTGATTAAAACATCATATCCTTTAAAAAAATTCCTCTGAAAAACTCAGATACCAAATTACACATGAGGACACTCTAACCAACAAGCATAGCAGCTACATTTTTTTTGTTTTTGAAACAGGGACTCTTTCTGTTACCCAGGCTGGAGTGTAGTGGACTGATCATAGCTTGCTGCAGCCTCGAACTCCTAGGCTCAATTGATCCTCTTGCCTCAGCCTCCCAAGTAGCTGGGACTTCAGGCACATGCCAGGATGCCTGGCTATTTTTTTTTGTGTTTTTTGTAAAGATGTGGTTTTGCCATGTTGCCCAGGCTGACCTTGGCCTCCCAAAGTGCTGGAATAACAGGCATGAGCTACCACACCCAGTCTAGTTTTTGCATTTTTTATGGAGACAGGGTCTTGCTATGTTGCCCAGGGTTTTCTTAAAATCCTGGTCTCAAGCAACCCTCCCACCTGGGCCTCCTAAACTGCTGAGATTACAGGTGCAGAGCCACCACATCTGGCTGCAAATACAGTTTTGACATACAGGTGTAAAGTAAACTTTTACTGAAGTATGACAGTTTAACAATAAATATTTGAAATGGATTTTTAAATACTCTTTGGTAACGATCCTGGGATTTTGGAGTCTGTCCTTGGTTGCTATACTTTTCTTCTGTTCAATTCAGGATCTTGCCTGAATTTTTGTTCAAGTGGAATTGAGTTAACTTCTGAAATATGAAAAGAGACTCTTAATACATTATAGAGGAGTCTTTTAATCTAGCCACAAAATGACACCATTTTGAAAACTATGTATAAGTAATGTGCTAATTAAAAACCAGTCAAGTGTCCATTATTATGGCCACAAAATACTTCTGTAATACTTTGGCCAACACATATTGATTGCATGTGCTTTAAAATTTTTTAAATTATATTTCTAGGGAAAATCAGTCATTATTACATTACTTAAATTGTTTTACAATCTAAGAACTATTCATTTCTCTAAATAAAACCATAAATCCCAGGCATGTAACCATTTACATCAAATTTTGTTTTTTAGACAAACGCATTATCCATCACATTAAGTAACTATTTGTATTTACTTCAAGCGGACAATCGTGATTAGAAAAGGTAAGAAGCCATCTATACTTTCCCATTCCATCTAGTATATTTTTGTTACTATTTTATTTCATTCAATGCTTTAAAAAAACTATTAAGCTTAAATACTGTACCATAAATAATTTGAATATTAAATATCTGCAATTCTGTTCTAGCTCCTGTGTCAAAATTCAAGAAAATCTGACATAAATGAACAACAACACAACATGTATTCAACCGTCTATGATCTCTTCCATGGCTTTACCAATCATTTACACCCTCCTTTGTATTGTTGGTCTTTTTGGAAACTCTCTCTCTCAATGGATATTTTTAACAAAAATAGGTAAAAAAACCTCAACGCACATCTACCTGGCACACCTTGTGACTGCCAACTTACTTGTGTGCAGTGCCATGCCTTTCATGGGTATCTATTTCCTGAAAGGTTTCCATTGGGAATATCAATCTGCTCAATGCAGAGTGGTCAATTTTCTGGGAACTCTATCCATGCATGTAAGTATGTTTGTCAGTCTCTTGATTTTAAGTTGGATTGCCATAAGCCGCTACGCTACCTTAATGCAAAAGGATTCCTTGCAAGATACTACTTCGTGCTATGAGAAAATATTTTATGGCCATTTACTGAAAAAATTTCGCCAGCCCAACTTTGCTAGAAAACTATGCATTTACATATGGGGAGTTGTACTGGGTATAATTATTCCAGTTACCATATACTACTCAGTCATAGAGGCTACAGAAGGAGAAGAGAGCCTATGCTACAATCGGCAGATGGAACTAGGAGCCATGATCTCTCAGACTGCAGGTCTCATTGGAACCACATTTATTGGATTTTCCTTTTTAGTAGTACTAACATCATACTACTCTTTTGTAAGCCATCTGAGAAAAATAAGGACCTGTACATCCATTATGGAGAAAAATTTGACTTACAGTTCTGTGAAAAGACATCTTTTGGTCATCCAGATTGTACTAATAGTTTGCTTCCTTCCTTATAGTATTTTTAAACCCATTTTTTACATTCTACAGCAAAATGATAACTGTCAGCAACTGAATTATTTAATAGAAACAAAAAACATCCTCACCTGTCTTGCTTCGGCCAGAAGTAGCACAGACCCCATTATATTTCTTTTATTAGATAAAACATTCAAGAAGACACTGTATAATCTCTTTACAAAGTCTAATTCAGCACATATGCAATCATAGGCTTGACTTTTGAATGGAAAACCCACAATATAGAAAAGCATTCCTGTGACTTTTATTAGGGATGCTAAACTACATCATTAACATGTCACAGCTTTGATGACAATACTCACCAAGAAAATCTCTTTGGTTTTTAAAAATAAATAAATATATATTCATAAAACTCAAAAAACAGTTCTACTTATACTGAAAGTTGAGATGGCAGAAACTTTCAGAGGCAAAAATTAAGCATACTGAAAGGATCCCACTCATATGAAACTAACAGACTACTGTTTAAACTCAACTGTGAGTGCTTCTGTTCAGAACTTTTCATGACTAGGATAAAGAAGCAAATGGTTTATGACTTGTCTGTTTTCTGGTAGTTAGAATACAAGAGTCAATCTATCGTCAGTGTTTATTGGCAATTTAAAAATCTTTAAAAATAAGTAGCTGGGTGCAGTGGCTCATGCCTGTAATCCCAGCACTTTAGGAGGCCGAGGTGGGCGGATCATTTGAGGTCAGGAGTTCAAGACCAGCCTGGCCAACATGGTGAAACCCCGTCTCTACTAAAAATACAAAAACTAGCTGGACATGGTGGTGGGCACCTGTCCAGCTACTCAGAAGGCTGAGGCAGGAGAATCACTTGAGCCCTGGACGGAGGTTGCAGTGAGCAGAGATCACACCACTGCACTCCAGCCTGGGAGGCAGAGTGAGATTCTGTCTCAAACAAAACAAAACAAAAAAAGAAGTTAAAAAAAAAAAAAAGAAATAGCTTCACTCAAGTCTTATCTAAATGCATGAATAAATAATACAGTGAAAAATTCCAAGGTTTTATAAACACATTATTTATTTGGAATTATCTGGCTCATGTTATTGGGGAGAAGCAATATTCATTGACTCTATATTTTTTAAAGCAGATGTTACTTATAAAAATGCTTAAATATTTGAATTAGGCTGTTAAAGTAAAAAGCTATGTCATTATATGCCCATCTTCATCACATTGTGCATGTTTTCTTCTGTATTTAATATAAATAACGTTATTAGTGACAAACAGTACCTGGCAGTTCAGTTAATTTTTTTGTGAAATAAATGAATGAATAATAAGGGAATGTAATAGTATCTCAGTTAAGAGATTGGTCTCTGAAGTTATACTTCTTGGGTTCAATCTTGGCTCTACTTTTTATTTAGCTGAACAATCTTAGGCAAATTACTCATCCTCTTTATGTGTTAATTTCTTCATTTGTAGAGCAGAAAATACTATCTTATTCATAGATCCTGTTACTACTGTGAGTAGATATTGCTTAGCACTTGCTGTTTGCTAAGCACTCTGCTTATATGCTTTACATGTATTATTTTAATCACTACAACTCTAAAGTATACTAATTTACTAATGAAAATACTGAAGTGGGCCGGGCGCAGTGGCTCATGCCTGTAATCCCAGAGCTCTGGGAGGTCGAGGTAGGCAGATCACCTGAGGTCAGGAGTTCGAGACCAGCCTGGCCAACATGGCGAAACCCCTCCTCTACTAAAAATACAAAAATTAGGCAGGCGTGGTGGTGTGCGCCAACTATTCGGGAGGCTGAGGCAGGAGAATCGCTTGAACTCAGGAGGTGGAGGTTGCAGTGAGCCAAGATCGTGCCATTGCACTCCAGCCTGGGTGACAGAGCAAGATCCTGTCTCAAAAAAAAAAAAAAAAAAAAAAGAAAAAAAAGAAAATAATGAAGTGTATAGTTAAGTAAATCACTCTGATTTTTTCCAATATCTAAATAAATCTTTAAAGATAAGCATTTCTTAATGGTCATTTCTTCTATGTAATCTTGTAAGTAGACAAATGATGGTGACTATATTCTGTATTAAGTACATATATTATGATTAAAAAAAGCATGTTTATCTGCCCAAAGAGATTATAATCATTTTTGGAGCTATAAACTTCTTGTCTATTTCTACTTCCATGGTACCTGTATTCCCTTCTCAGATAACCAAACAAAAACAGCTGACTAAAATCAACGGTTAATAGTAACTCGCAACTTTGTTAGAGACTGCTTAAAGACTCATTTTTTTCTCCACATAGTAATTCCTTCAGTGTCTAATAAGAAGTTTAAAGTAAATTCATGTAATCCTTCCAAGCCTTTAATCTCATAGTGTGTTTTGTTCCTGAGTTAGAGCTGTAAAAGCAATTCACAGTACATTGCCCAAGAGCCATGTGTTCAAAAATCACTAGAGGTTATTCCGAAAACAAAACAAAACAAAAAAAACCCAGTAATTTTTTTTTTCCTTTTCTACTTCAATGCTTAACTGAGAGATGAAAATGTTCAGAGAAAACTCGGAACACATCCTTGCTTCAAATATTTACAGTGTATATCAATTTGTTTATAGCAGCAATTGGATTTTTGGTTCATTAATGAGCAGAGACAAAGGAGACTTGGGAACTTGAGGTGACCTCCCTGAACGCTAGCTGTAAATGGAAGTGTCCAATCTAGTGACTTCCTAGACATGCAAATCACAGAGTAACTCAAAGTCCATCAGGAAGAGTTCCTGAGATGCACAGATTTCTCCATAGTTACAAAGGTAGTTTTATTCTTTTTATTTTTTGTGATGTACTCTGTCACACAAGCTAAAGTGCAGTGGCAAGATCTGGCTCACTGCAACCTCCCCGCCTCCCTCCGGGGTCGAGTAATTCTCCCACCTCAGCCTTCTGAATAGCTGGGACCACAGATACCCACCACCATGCCCCACTAATTTTTGTTATTTTTTTGTAGAGACAGGGTTTTGCCATGTTACCCAGGCTGGTCTCGAACTCCTGAGCTCAAGCAATCTTCCCATCTTGGCCTTCCAAAGCGTTGAGATTACAGGCATAAGCCATTGTGGCCAGTCTAAGTAGTTTTACTCTTACGTGAATTTTGAGACCAAAACTCATCAGTCTAAGATGGTAATGTTTGTTTAACATAAGCTATACTGCATTTAATAATCTCACTGGACTTAGGAGTTTTAAAAAATATAACTTCTGGCCAGGTACAGTGGCTCACGCCTGTAATCCCAGCACTTTGGGGGGCTGAAGTGGGGAGATCACATGAGCCAGGTATTCGAGACCAGCCTGAACAACATAGCGAGACCATGTCTCTACAAAAAATAGAAAAATTAGCCCGACATGGTGGCACATGCCTCTAGTCCTAGTTACTTGGGAGGCTGAGGTGGGAGGATCTCTTGAGCCCAGGAGGTTAAGGCCGAAGTGAGCCATGATTGTGCCACTGCATTCCTACCTGGATGACAAAGTGAGACCCTGTTTCAAAAAAAAAAAAAAAACCCAAATATATAACCTCTAAAAATGATTATTTAAAAATCACTTCACAGCTCTACCAGAACTTTAAGCAAAAAATATTTCTAGAGTTTCTTACATTTAATAAGGCAGGAAAAGAGATACACAATTTCTCTTTAAGTTACTCATTCTGATAAACTCATACTGTAATTTCCTATACTGAAGAATAAACTACATACTCAGCTTATTATCATCATGGATATCTTTACACCATAGATGCTTTCCTAAACAGTTGATTTTAAATCATGTTGAATTTTTTATGTAATTGAAGAACTGGCTATTTAATAGCACAGTAAATATATATATATATATATATATATATATTTTTTTTTTTTTTTTTTTTTTGAGATGGAATCTTGCTCTGTTGCCAGGCTGGAGTGCAGTGGCACAATCTTGGCTCACTGCAACCTCTGCCTCCTGGGTTCAAGCGATTCTTCTGCCTACAGCCTCCCGAATAGCTGGGACCACAGGCACGTGCCACCACGCCCGGCTATTTTTTGTATTTTTAGAAGAGATGGGGTTTCACCATGTTGGCCAGGATGGTCTCGATCTCTTGACCTCATGATCCGCCCACCTTGGCCTCCCAAAGTGCTGGGATTACAGGTGTGAGCCACCACGCAAATACCACTTTTGTTTTTGGAGACAGGGTCTGTCTCTGCTGCCCAGGCTGGAGTACAGTGGTGATCATAGCTCATTGCAGGCTCAAACTCTTGGGCTCAGGTGATCTCACCACCTTAGCCTCCTAAGTAGCTAGGACTACAGATGTATGCCACCATACCTGGCTAATTTTTGTATTTTTTTTGTACGGATGTGCTCTTGCCATGTTGCCCAGGCTGGTCTTGAACTCCTGGGCTCAAGTGATCCTCCTGCTTCAGCCTCCCAACGTGCTGAGATTATAGGTGCAAGCCACTGTGCTTGGCCTTAAAATCACCTTCAAAACTTACCCTATTTTAAAGTTTGGATTTCAAAAAGAACAGTGTTTTCAGTGTGTCTGTGTGAGTTAAAGTCAAACACAAATTTGCGGTTTCAGAAATCTCAAATTTTGACTCAAAGGCCAAAAAGATTTTATCTTAAACTTTAGAAAACAGGCATATACACACTCTCATTAAGGCAGCTTTCAAACTATAATCAGGAACACAAACCATTAAGACTAGACAAACAAAATTTAGGATAAACAACAGGGATCACGAGGTCAGGAGTTTGAGATCAGCCTAGCCAACATGGTAAAACTCCATCTCTGCTAAAAAAAAAAATACAAAAAAAATTAGCCAGGCATGGTGGCAGGCACTTGTAATCCCAGCTACTCCGGAGGCCGAGGCAGGAGCATCACTTGAACCTGGGAGGTGGAGGTTGCAATGAACTAAGATCACACCACTGCACTCCAGCCTGGGCAACAGATTGAGACTCCGTATAAAAAAAAAAAAAAAAAAAAAAAAAAAAGAGAGAGATAGGGTCTTACTATGTTGCTCAGGCTGGGAAACTTAAAACCAAGGAGTTAATTTCTTTTTTTGGAGGAGTAGGCTGGGTGCAGAGAATTATGGTAGTTAGAAACAAAAGATAAATTTATAATGATCATGTAAGCCATGAGATCTTCCTAAGTACAATTATTAAAATGCCACATTCAAACTGAATGTGCACATTATATTCAAAAATCTTACAAAAGAAATGCAGAAGATTAACCAGTGTTAATATAATAATAAAGAATAAATATATTTTTGTTTTAATGAGAATTTAAATTTCTTTATACGACATGATAAACTTTGGGCAGTTGTGGTAGCAGATCTAAAAGAAACAGTAATGGAGAACAAGAATCGACAGAATACTTTAAGAAATCCATAATGCCATGCCAACTAGTGTTCTGTGATGAACACAAATTTATCATAAAGTCTGGCCCTAAACAGGTAAAAGGAGAACTGAGACCAGAAGGGAGCCACAAAACAGCCAGGCGTGTTCACACTGGCTAGCAAGGAAAACCATTTAAAGGAAGCACACTCAGAAACACTCTGGCTTCTGGCTGAGTGTCTGTGTGACTGGGGTTTGCATAGTTCTGAGAACTAAAAACAGTAGCCAGACCTTCTGTGCACAGGAACTCTTCAGAATAGAAAGTGATTGTGTATAGCAATTTGCATTCTCAGAGAAACTGTTTCACTTCAACTTCAGTTCTTCGAATCATACATGAGTAGGTCAGAGTGACAGAAAGGTCTAAAACTGAGTCTCCCCACACCTTCATGATGTAAGGCTGCCTGCAGAAGTTAGGAGAGAGGAGAAAATTCCACAAACTCTCAGTGCTTAGTAGAGCCCATGAAAGAAGGCAAGGAGCCAGGAGTTGCATTTACCTTGATAACTGTGCTATTTCTTTCTAAAGTACTTTTAATTTAGGGGTGAGAGGAAGAAAAAAAATACTGGAAACATAATGAAAGTTTTCACATTCTTTCACAAGAAAAATAATTAAAGGGAAGAAGATGACAGAAAAAAATAGAAATTTGTATGCATGCCTTAATTAATACCTGCAGGGAGTCAAATCTTGAGAATTATAATAGTCTATTATGACAGTGGGCCTTAACCAGGGACAATTTTTGTGTCCCAGGGGACATCTAGCAATGTTTGGAGACATTTTTGGTTGTCACAACTGGGGGGAGATGCTATTGGCATCTAGTGGGTGAAGGATGCTTAGGTGCATCCTACAATTCCCAGGACAGCCTCCCACAGCAAAGAATATAGCCTGAAATGTCACTAAGTATGGCTGTGGGGAAGACCCTGTACTATGTTCACACATTTCTCAAATTTCAAAGGATTATATGATTGCTTTTTATGCAATTTCATGTGAAACTGCTTCTTTAGAGCAAGCAGTTCCCAAAAATAGGTTACACGGTACCATATACTCAAATCTAACCAAGCAATCCTTTCAAGACTCAGTTACAATAATTACAAAAGGAAATGCCTACCAAGTAAAGAAAAAAGTATTAATAAATATAATAATAGGATCCTTGGGAAATGTAATGCTTTTGGATCATATGCTAAGATAAGAGAGAGAGAGAGAGAATGAGAATATTCTTTTTTTTTTATTTTTTTTTTGAGACGAAGTCTCACTCTGTCACCTAGGCTGGAGTTCAGTGGTGTGATCTTGGCTCACTGCAACCTTTGCCTCCTGGGTTCAAGTGATTCTTCTGCCTCAGCCTCCTGAATAGCTGAGACCACAGGCGCACGCCACCACGCCCAGCTAATTTTTGTATTTTTAGTAGAGACGGGGTTTCACCATATTGGCCAGGCGGGTCTCGAACTCCTGACCCTGTGATCCGCCCGCCTCGGCCTCCCAAAGTGCTGGGATTACAGGTGTGAGCCATTGCGCCTGGCCTGAGAATATTCTTGACTAGATGAAACAGATGATTAAATAAATTTTTCTTAGAGAAATAAAATACTGCAATGCTCTTCTATTTACTAAATATAAGGGAAGAAAATTTAGACAAAAACTTTAACTGCAGAAACAAATCTACCTACAAACCAAATCTACATACAGATAAGTCACAGAATATATATCTGAATGCAAAGAAAAGCTCATAGATTGCTTGATTGGCAAAAATACTAACAAATCAAACCAAGTGAAAATTTACGTTATTAGTTTATTGTTCTTAAAGTTTAACAATGACCACTATGTTGGAATACCCCTCTAAGAAGGTCTTGAATAAAACTAAGTTTTACCTAGGTTACCAAAGTTACATTAGGAAATCCTATTGACATAATCTTCAAAATATATCAGGAATCTAACTAATTTTTTATTTTATTTTTTTACTACCTCTACCGCTACTACTCTGGCCTCAGCCAGGCAGGATCATCTCCTGTCTCCTTTTTACTCTCCCCTTTGCACATTTTGCCTCAGCCACACTGACCTCCTTGCTGTTTTTTTCAAGCAGGCTACTTGTGATCCTGTCTTTCTGTCTTTGTACTGGCTGTTTCTTTTACCCAGAATGCTCTTCCCTCAGCTATCAGATTAGCCCACTTCCTCTTTTCGCTCAGATATCATCATCTCAATGTGGCCTGCCTGACCACCGTGTTTACAAAAGTAAGCCCTTCTCTGACCATTCTATAGTTCTTTTCTGTGATACTTTTCACCTTCTAGCCTACTATGTAGTTCATTTCTGATTACTGAGTATTGTCTCCCTGAACTAGAATGTCAGCTCCATGAGGGCAGTGATTTGTCTGTTTTTTTTTTCACTGAGGTAGCTCCAGTTCCTAGGACAGTGACTGCCACACAGTAGACACTCAGTAAATATCTTTTGGATGAATGTTTTAAGAAAAATACACCAAAATTAAAAATTCTCAATTAACCAAATGTGAGTATTCTATTTATCCATGTAAAAATTTATAGATTTCAGCTTCTGAAATATAAAGAATATCAACACTGGGCGTGGTGGCTCACGCCTATAATCCCAGCACTTTGGGAGGCCAAGGCAGAAAGAGTGCTTAAGCCCAGGAGTTGGAGACCAGCCTGGGCAACAGGGTGAAACCTTATCTCTACAAAAAAATACAAAAAAAATTTAGCCAGGTGTGGTGGTACATGCTTGTAGTCCCAGAAATTCTGGAGGCTGAGGCAGGAGAATTGCTTGAGCCCAGGAGGTGATGCTTGCAGTGAGCTGAGATCGTGCCACTACACTCCAGCCTGGGCGACAGACTGAGACCCTGTCTCAAAAAGAAGAAGAAGAAGAAAAAAAGAAAATCAACATTAACGTGTGCTCTGTGTTGAGTGTGCCTCCCAACTGAACAATGGCATTTTTTGGGGTGGTTTCTTCTTACTAATTTGCAATTTGAGAATCACTTCTTTTTCATTCCTTGGCATGTTTCTAGGTGCTTCCTCTAAATTATTTAGCATGTACTTCAGAAATAATAAACTAATCTAATATACTCCAATGTAAGACTACTTTTGGGCCTTTGCACAAACTGTTCCTTCTGCCTGAAATGTCTTTTGTCTCCATATAACTACTGCATGATTCAAGACAAAGCTCCAATGTGACCTCCCCTAGGAAATTTCTTTGACCTTGTCTTTTAATGATACTCATCACCTTCTACCTTGCACAATAATTATCTGTCTGTCTAAAGGTAGCCACCAACAAATTCTCCCATCCTTGTATATATCTGGCACTCTGCCAATCAAAATATGAATCTATGTTTCCTTCCCTTGAACTAAGACTAGCCTTGTGACCTTTTTGTGACGTATGTTTCAACTAATGAAATGCTTAAGTTGTGATACAGAGTCAATTTGCTTCAGGAGGCCTAGCACCTTCCATATTTGCTCTTTTGGAGCCCTAAGACACTGTCTTGCTGGAGATGGGGCCATGTGGAGAGAAAGAAAAGTTTTGAATGAGAGACTGCAAAGAGCACCCAGCCAGCTCCCAGATGTTCTAGTCAGCTCAGTTAAGATGCCAGAAAAGTGCGTGAAGCCTATGTGGAAACTAGCCATGGTACCTCACTAGCATCCTGTGAAACAGAATTGAGCAGTCCTTATCAAGCTCTGCCTAAACTGCAGAATTGTGAGCAAGTAAATGGCAGTTATTGACTGAAGTCACTATGTTTTGGCATGTGTTGATCTGCTGCAGTCGATAAGAGATACCGAGCCTTATTTCCCTACTGAGACCATAATACTTTTAGGGCTCCAAGCACATAATCTGTATAAAGAAAGCACTCAAATATTTGTTAAATAAATAAATCAGAAGGTAAATTAAAAGGTGAGGTCGAATTATCTACTTTTGGATATTATTTAATTTTCGGTTGTCATTAATCAAATACCATTGCTAATCAAAAGCTGATTGTATTATTGAAAGAATTAGGCCAGGTGTGGTGGCTCATGCCTGTAATCTCAGCACTTTGGGAGGCTGAGGTGGGCGGATCACCTGAGGTCAGGAGTTCAAGACCAGCCTGGCCAACATGGCGAAACCCTGTTTATACTAAAAATGCAAAAATTAGCCGGCTGTGGTGGTGCACACCTGTAATCCCAGCTACTCTGGAGGCTGAGGCAGGAGAATCACTTGAACCCAGGAGGCAGAGGCTGCAGTGAACCGAGATCGCGCCATTGCACTCCAGCCTGGGCGACACGGCAAGACTCTGTCTCAAAAAAAAAAAAAGAAAGTATTACAGTAGAGTATGTTGTCAATCATTATTATATAATGTTGATATAATTATCTTTCGTGGACAATTAATTCAAAATAAAATTACCTCTTGTGCAAAATAGTTCTTAATGCTATTACATAAACACATTTTAGGTTTTTAAATTATTATTTCTTGTATATATTTTAGAATATATACAAAGAGATATTTTACTCTCTATGAACTTTCTTACATTAATTAATGCAAAATAATTGCACAGCAAGCTACTATAATTGACAATTTCCTGTTCCATACTTTTATTTCTCTTTGGATAACTGAAGAATACTTTTTTATAAAGGGGAACCCATTGAAATGCTCGGTGTTGAGTTTTGATAATAACAATAACATTTTCTTAACATATCTGAAAAGGATGAGTGAGATATTTTACAACGAATTTACACTAATGTGTATTTTGTACAATTCTCCAGTGATTTTCATTTGGTATTAAAGCATTCTACTAGATGGTTTTGGAATTGCTCATGCTTTCCCTCAGGTTTTAACTACAAGGATTTCTGTGACAATTTCCCAAACATTACAGAAACTTTAATTAAACTCTACTTAATTTTCTTAACCATTTAAAATATTAAATACATTGAAGAAGCCAGGCCTTTAATAATATATCTTGAGGGAAGGAACACTATGTCTGTGCACGCTGGAGGTTAGAGAAAGGTCAGTGACAAAATATCAGAGCTTAAAAGTGTAGCCCAGGGCCAAAGGGACCTCAGGGGCTCCCTAGTGATTCTGGGCCTTGGGAGAAGCTAGGGATCAGGAGGAAGACCCACTGGTCTCCTTTCTTGCCTCCTTCTATGTTTGGCTTGATACTGTTAAAGAGCCAGTAACTGAGAGTCCTCATTAACTTGATAATGGGATCAAATAGGCAGAAAGACCGAATAATGATAATATGGGTATTCCAAGCATACAAATCATATTATGTGTATAATTATGATTTCATACAATATTTAAAAAGTATCTGCAAAAAATACAATGTTGACTATTCTGCATTGCAATATTATGAAAATATGTGTATGATTAACTTTTACTATTTAAACCAAATTCTAATTTTCCCCCCAATTTAACTCAGTATAGATATTGTTTGGTTTTTCCTATTTATTGGATTTTCCATTTCTCTCAGACACACAATGGCAAAAGAGAAATAATGCAATTTTAGATTGCATGAACACTTCAGTAAAAATAAATTGAAATTATAGTGTTCCTAGTAAGAATTAGTACAGTGACTTCCCAAATACAAAGCGATTAAATACATTTTTACTTATAAGTAAAATTGAGATGTTCTTTATGACAATAGAAAACAAGAGTTCTTGATTATCATTGTTATATCAGTTTTCCTTCACAAACATTAAAGTTAGTGATAAAAAATGACTTACCTTCACATCCCTGTGAATTATGTTATTGTCATGACAGTAGCGTAGAGCTTCCAGTATCTGTCTCATGTAATGGCTGTAAAAAACAAAAGAAATCTAAAAACTGTAAACGATTTTTATTTTAAAATTTAATATACAGTGCTCCCAGTTTATAACTCCCACTCTCAGCTGTCCATGGACACTTTTCATTTGAGCAGACAAGACTGATGTAAAGTGAGGCTTCATAATGAAAATGTTGGCAGACTGAAAAGTTTATGTGCTTCATGAAGAAATAGTATGCTCTATATTTTCTAAGCTATCTAAGTCAAAATAATTACACACAATTTATAAGTGAAATTGCTTTGCAAACTAAAAACTCAAGCTTAAAACATGACATTTTTTCCCCCCAATCCTCAGGTAATTCTACTTAGTTAAACTGGACTGCTGTTAAGGAAATTGCTCAGCGCTGTCCCAAGGATTCAGACTCAAGCCGTGGTAGCCTTTGATCTGTCAGCAAATAATAAGATGCTCTCCATCTTACTTCCATTTATCTCTGAGGACAAAAGAGGGAAGAACCTCTTTTATCGGACAATTTCTTTTTGTAACATAATCAAGTTTTAGTTGGGGCTCTCTTGAACGAAGTGGGGTTAGTTCTAGGCCCATGTCCTAGGAAGCCTGACTACTTACTTGGCCAGCTGAGGCTCCCTCAGGGAGCACAGGTGAAGAACAAAGAAGAAATCAGCATTTTAAAGAATGAATAGGCATTAAAAAATGGTAATGGGGTCAACTAGCAACTACATGTGACAAGAGTAGTTGATTCAGTAAAACTTTAGAACCTCCCTCTCCTATTTCTGAAGTTCTTCTATAATCGCTGTTTCTCTTTCTCTGAGTATTTCATTTCTGTATTTTATTCCTTCCATATTTGTCTTTCTCCTTTCTTCCTATTAGCCCCCTTCTTTTCTCATTTCCCCCTTCCTTCCCAACCAGCATGACAGAAATGCAACAGATTTAACATTATTCATTGTATAATATTTATAGAATTTTATTTTGTTTCCAGATCTTATATTTCTGATACAAATGATCTTGAACATGTGTATATGACTCAGGACAAAAAAAAAGTTCTCTATTCTGGCTTTACAATTAAAAGACATTTCAATCAAGTTCCCTCTTTGGCATGATACCATCTAATCAAGCTCACAGGAATATTCCTCTAGTTAGCATATGCATTATTTCACGTATTACAACTGACTGGAAGGGTTCCATTTTAAAAACGACAGGTAGGAGGAAACCAAAACCAAAACCAAAACCAAAAACAAACCCAAGCCTTGTTCTATACTAATCACAGGCTCCTTACAACTGGGCTTTAAGCCAGAGAGCTAGGCTCATGTAATCATTAGTTCTGAAGTTTAATTTCTCTTACTTTGCAAATGCAAATATAAGGGGTTGCAACTATACTCTTTGCTTGGGCTATTGCAGCCTGTAATTAAGCTTTGTTTATTTTTAATTTTTATTTTTTGAGACGGAGTTTCACTCTTGTCCCCCAGGCTGGAGTGCAGTGGTGTAATCTTGGCTCACTGCGACCTCTGCCTCTTGGATTCAAGTGATTCTCCTGTTTCAGCCTCCCAACTAGCTGGGATTATAGGCATGAGCCACCACGCCCAGCTAGTTTTTGTATTTTTAGTAGAGACAGGGTTTCACCATGTGGGCCAGGCTGGTCTTGAACTCCTGACCTCAAGTGATCCGGCTGCCTCAGCCTCCCAAAGTGTTGGGATTACAGGCATGAGCCACCGTGCCCAGCCATAAGTTTTGTTTGTTCATTTATTTATTTATTTTGAGATGGAATCTCACTCTGTCATCCAGGCTGGAGTTAAATGGCATGATCTCTGCTCACTGCAATCTCCGCCTCCTGGGTTCAAAGCGATTCTACTGCCTCAGTCTCCTGAGTAGCTGGGATTACAGGCGGGTACCACCATGCCTGGCTAATTTTTGTATTTTTAGTAGAGACAGGGTTTCACCATGTTGGTCAGGCTGGTCTTGAACTCCTGACCTTGTGATCCGTCCGCCTCGGCCTCCCAAAGTGCTGGGATTACAGGCGTGAGCCACTGCACCCAGCAGTTTTGTTTAAATGAGGGGTTGTTAACTTGGTGGTGTGGCCCATTACTGGTTCAAATCAGGTTTTGGAGATCTGTAACCCCTTGAAATGGCTAAGAGACTACACCTGTCAAAGTGCTTTGTAAACTCTAAACCATGCTACAAAGGTTAATTCATTATTATTACAATATTATTATTGTTAAGTTCAGTCAAAGATTTAGGAACAGCTTATTTGTCCATCTAGATGTCAACATGAAAATAATGGGTAAATTTAAATTAGTTAAAGTGGACATAGCTTGTACCTACAGAATGAACTAATTTGGATACAAAGCACTGAGACAGCCACCTAAATTATCTTTAACCTAAAGAAAATTCCTATTTCAAAGTCTCATCACACAAAACACAACTCAGTGAATGAGGATTTTTTTCATTTGCATATGAGAACACTCAATTATTTGATCCAAATGTATGTACACAGCAGAATCTTTGGGGTGTGTGTGGAGACGGAACTGTTTTGCTCTCCACGTTATAACAGACATGAACTATCTTTCTGCACCCTCCCAGTCACGATCCTGGGAGGCAATGCATGTCAAAGTGTGCAAGCAGAATAAAACAAGAACTAAAATCTACCCACATGTTCTAGAGAGTTGCTGACTAAACTTTTAATCAAAAAGCTTCACTTTATGAAGCATCATATGAACCTGTGCTTTCAGAGGAACTCAGCAATATATTTGTTTATCTTTGCTAAGGATCAGGAAGATGGTAGCTCCATGGAAGGAAAGAGCTGTCAAGCAATGCATTTACTTTCTTTGGAAGGAGGCATTTCAAGGGTGGGGTGTGGCGGAAGAGAGATGATTCAGTCTGTTTTCCTTGTCAATGCAGGTGAAAAGCCTAATGCTATTTGCTAGGCAGAAGAGACCTTATTTCTGAAATGCCCTTAACAGGGTATCTCTGGCTAAGGATTACCTATGGTTAAGTAGAACCTGGGATCTTTGAGGCACAGATGGCTTCCTGGAGAATGTCATGGAGCTATCCTAATCTTTGGGGTACAAAATGAAGATATTTGCAATGCTCCCCTCTGTGTGTGGAATCCCACAAACCTCATGTATAAACCTCATCTATTCTGGGCCAGAGGTGCATTTCTGAGGCAGTAAGAAGTGACATGGGGAGCTGCCCTTGCTTTTTCTCTGCTTCACTTGAGCCTTTTGATTGCCTGTATCCTTGAAATTATTTAGTAAAGCTTGGTACTAGTTAAGTAGATCTCTGAGAGTTTGATTTGATAATCTGATCTTGTATGTTAGCTCACTCCACAACTCATCAACCCTGAAAGGATGGAGGTAATCACTAATTGTGTTGCACTAAAGACTGAACACAGTTTTATTTTATGCCATGCTTTGCTGCTCCTCTTGAAGCTCAGCCAGTTGGAGAAAAACATTATCAATTTGATTACTTGGTGTCTCTGAGTCTTCTTGCAGCTGGTCTCACTAGAATACTGATACAAGCTGAATTTCCTTATAATAAATTTCAGAATCAGAGGATGAAGAAAGATTAGAAGTCATCTGGTCAAACACTAAACCAATGGAAGAATCTCCACACCCTTGTTACATGGTCATTGATCCTTTGCAATAGGAAACACACATAATAATACTTTTTGAGTCCCCTCCTACATTTTTTACTGTTCAGGTGAAAATTCTTTAATAAATTGTCTCCAAACCTCTCTCTTTGCAATGTCACCTACTAGTGTGCCTCTTCTCTGGTCTACTCTGGAAAGTTCCTTTCACCATTTTAACAGCTTATACAGGTGGATTTAAAAATCAATAGGCTTTCATTTTGATGTGTATAAACATCTTTTCTATAAATCTCAAGATTAGGAGAGACCACAAGTCATTTCACTGTATGACATCATCTCTTCACACTACCATCTTGCCTATCCTGACATGTAGCCCAGTGGCAGAGATAGGCTTGAAGTTAAGAAAAAGCAATAAAGATGACTGGGGACCAGAGTAAAAGTGGTACTGGTTTCACATCAATCCTGTTAGCATACCTACCATGTATCCCAGTGTTATTGTGCTTGAAAAAAGAAAAAATCCTCTTCTTTCATTGACTCTCACTAGCATTGACTATTTTTGGTATAAAAGAATGCTTTAAAATTATGAAGGACAAGGAAGAATAAAAATGTAAAACTGTAATAAAAACTCAAAACAATAGAAGAGGGGATTAAAAAAAAAACCTAGAATGTGCTTTAGAGAACATGGCACAAAAGAAAAGAGGATATTTAGCCTCAATTCTATCATGTATAGATCAGGAGCCTAAAGAACACACATAAACTTTCATTTGCTTCTTCATCCTAGCCCCAGCAGTACAAAAAAACAGCGACCACACATTGAGCATATTCTTTACTTAGTGCTATAGCCATGGTTGCTCCATCCCTGAGACTAGGTCCCTTGCTCTTCAGCTAGGAGGAGTCAGGGCAATGAATTTGAAGACATTCAAGTCATGCTAAGCTCAAAGCTCTATTAATGTGGTCTCCAAGGTGTTTCCAGCTATGTCTGTCTAAGATGCCATAATTACAAAAGAAATTATAAGAGGGAGTAAATCATTTAATATAACTGTTTTTCAAATGACAGAAAGTTTTCATAAATGCTAGGCTGGGAACGGTGGCTCATGCCTGCAATGCGAGCACTTTGGGAGGTTAGGCAGGCAGATCACTTGAGGTCAGGAGTTCGACACCAGCTGGCCAACATGGTGAAACCCCGTCCCTATTAAAAGAAATACAAAAATTAGCTGGGTGTGGTGATGCATGCCTGCAATCCCAGTTGGGAGGCTGAAGCAGGAGAATCATTTGAACCCGGGAGGTGGAGGTTGCAGTGAGCCAAGATCAGGCCACTGCACTCCAGCCTGGGCAACAGAGTGAGACTCTGTCTCAAAAAAAAAAAAAAAAATCCTAATATGTTTGTAGATTTAAACCCTTCAACATATTACGGCTGGTGACTGAGGAGGGATGCTGTATTCCATGTATTTAAAAGGCAACCCACATGAATGAGTAATTATGATATGATTGAATATAATCAAAACAAAAGCTGTGTTGCTCTAAATTTATAAGCAAGTGGCCCAGCACATGCGTGGCTCCTGTGATTTTTCATATTTACTGATTTTGAGTCATTAGGTCTTTACAACAACTTCTCCACTTAGAACAACAGCTGCCATTTGATTGGTAGGTCTCACACTGGCCTGAAGCAAATATATTCTTTAAAATGGTGCTCTTATTTCTCTTCCTTTTACTGTTCTGTATTTTTCCTTAGATTAACTGTGACATAATTTGATATCACTAAAAGGCAAAATGAAAAACTGAGGCAGATTTGTGAAAACAAAAATAAAAATAAACCCAAGTAGAATTCTACATGGTTCCTGAGCTATCAGATCCCCCCTTCTTGTACAAAAATCATCAGAAATGGGAAAGATAGCAGTACTGAAAATGTAAACCCATGTTAAAAACCCATGTTAATGGAAAACTCATTGTTCAGTATTTTGCATTTCTAGTTACTATCGGTTCTACTAACACATACTAAAACAGAGATGTTCCCTGTAGAAAAGAGCAGCAGCATGCTCTTCATCAGTTTATCATGTGATGTCTTTGTCATTTTCTTTTTTTACTTTCACCTTGACCTCTCAGGATTGGATATACACTACATACCTGGCTACAGCTTCACTGTACACAAAACCAGCGTCAGCTCGCTTTACAATTTCAAAACACAGATCTGCTCCATCCATACTGTAGAGAAATATAAAAAAGAACATAAGAAAAGAGAAAATTCCAGGAAGACAACACTGAAAATAAATACATTGTAATTAAGTTATTAGTTGATTTACTGCTAAGGACTATGTTAAATCTTCTTTCTTTCAATGAAATATAGACACAAATTATGAAGGGCATGATAATCATCTAAACATTGAAAATCTGCAGGGAAAGAAACAGGAAGAGCAGGCTAATAGTAATATCAAATAACAGGAGTATATAAAATTGACTATAAATTTTCTTTAGGTTTTCATAAAATAAGCATCAGAAAACAGCAATGCTAGGGTTGTGGGCATATTTTAAAGTCAAAGTCCAAAGATATTCAGTCATGTAGAATACAAGGATTTAAAAAAATCTTGCTGTTGTTATTACCACTAAATGGAAAATTCAGGCTGTATAATGTGGAAGGAAAAAACAATTTATTTTTGTTTACACTTCCATTCCCAAAGTTAATTGCTACAAACATTGTAACATGTAGATGTGTTGGTAACACAATGTCATGATATTTTTATAGAACTTACAGTGGTTTTCTATTTCTCATCAGATAAGTAAGGCCTCTTGTTGTCTTGGTCACACCTTGCCTCTTCTACCTATCCTGTCCACTGATGTTTCAAGAAAATCTTCCTCTCTAGGCAGAATGGTCTTAATATCACTCCCTGAGTATACCATTTTCTTTTTTACTTTTTTTTTGTATACTTTTTGTATATATTGCTTTTCATTTTCAAAACCTACCTTAATTCAAGGTTTCATTCCAAGCCTACCTTCCCTGGAAGCCCCCTCAATGATTAACAGCCATATTAATGCCTTCCTTTGCTTTTAATTCCATAACAACCCTATACAGTCCATAACATTTAGCACTTACATACAAACACCTCCTCCTCCCCACTGCATATACCTGTATATGTATACATGAATTTTGCCAGATTATACATATTAATGAAACTATTCAGATATTAATAGCTAATATTTTCATAATGCTTTAAGGCTTATAACATATTTTCAAATCCAGTGTTTCATTCATTCATTCATTAGCTCAGTTTTCAATATACCTACTGCAGGTATTATACTGAGGAAACAGAAACTTCTGGAAGGGAAAGTAAAGGAACTAACATTCTTCCTATTCATGAGACATCATGGGAAGCAGTCCTTGCTATGCCTCCCTTCATACTTAAAACCACCCCATGAGGTCACCATCATTTTCAAATAATTTGTCTAAGCAAGTGGACAAGTATGTGATAGGGGCAGGATCCAAATCCCTGTCTACCTATGTCCTGTGCTCTTCCCATTGATTACAGCTGTACCTACTGGGTGTGCAAGGAACAAATGTACATCTTTAAGCCCTGCAACAGTTCCATGATAGTGTAAAGTCCTAAAGAACAAGAATAAATATATTTATACTTTCAACATACCCTTACCCAATACTCAACAGAAGACTGAGCACACTGTAGATACTTAATGAACAGTTGATTCTATTATTTGGATCTTAGAGTGGTTTTATATAAATGAATGAAAATACTTTCATATTTATACAGGCTCTAAAAACTTTACCAAGTTTCTATTTCACACCTAAGGAACATTTTCCAATGTCAAATAGGATTCTTCTCCAAAATAATGTTTATAGTGGCCTAGTCTACTATAAACATTACTATAATGGCCTCGTCTACTCCCTAGTATGGCAGCACTCATTTTCCACCACCAGAAGTAAAGCCTGGATGAATGTGATCATACATCTTGGTGAACAACTCTGATCACCTGTATGGTAAAATTCTTACAAGCTGAGTTGCTAGGACAAGGGGTATATACAATAACGCTTTTGATAAACACACAATACCAGAAACAGTTTAACAATTTATACTCCCACT
The DNA here is from genome assembly GCA_963573385.1 of Cacajao melanocephalus. Lineage (NCBI taxonomy): Eukaryota > Metazoa > Chordata > Mammalia > Primates > Pitheciidae > Cacajao > Cacajao melanocephalus. The sequence goes on along the minus strand of CAUYLG010023452.1, from coordinate 49,602 downwards.
ACCAAGTGTGAATGTGTCCCTTGCTCCACTAGGATAATGATTATTTTTTTTCATCTTTGGCAATTAGATAAGAGGAAAAAAGTCATTCATGATTGCTTTAATTTGCATTTCCTTGATTACCAGAGAGAATGAATATTTTTCATTTCTTTTTACTGTGTGGAGAAAAGAAATGCTATTTTTAAAACTGGCTGTACTTTAAGCTGGTTAGTTGATCTATAAGGACTAAAAAACATCTCATATTGAAGGAATGAGTTTTGCTTAGATGTTTTCCTTTGTAATTGTGATATATGAGGGTAAGCACTATTCAACTTAGATGAGAGAGGGGTTAGGAAAAGGAGAGAGCTAAACTGATTGCATAATGAAGCAATAATAATTTAGGCTCTTTCTGCCATCTCTCCATGCTGCCATAATGGTGTGCACGAATGTCGTGGCTGATGACTCCAGAGCATTAACAATACCAAAAGGAGTCAAACACCAGGTTCTTACTAGGTTGTGCTCCAAAGTCACTGTCCAGTTTCTAACTGTGATGATAAAGCATGGTTACATTGGTGAATTTGAAATCACTGATGATCAAAAGTTGGGAAAACTGTTGTGAACCTCAGGCACGTTAAGCAAGTGTGAAGTGGTCAGCCCCAGATTTGATGTGCAACCCAAAGATCTAGAAAAATGGCAGAATTACCTGTTCCCATCCTACCAGTTTGGATTCACTGTACTAATGACCTCAGCTGGCATCATAGACCATGAAGAAGCAAGATGAAAACACACAGGAAGGAAAATCCTGGAATTCTTTTCCTAGGGATGTAATACATACTTACAAATAAAATGCCTCAGTGGACTCTGGTGTTTCCAAAAAGAATGTGGGAGATGTTCTGAGAGCTAGAGGACTTTCTGGAGGGACCTAGAAAGGATGAAGGAAAAGACAGGGCCTGGGGAGGAGACAGCAAAATGATGAGAGGTATAAAGCCTAAGGAGGGAATCAGTCAGTGAGAAATGTCTGGAAGTTATATACTGCCCTGTGCTATAATTATCAGCATGGATCAATCCATTTTGTCTGGTCATATCTGAAATACTAGTATTTGAAATGACAATCTCTACACATGTGCATACACACATGGGGATATTTTTAGGTTTCTACTCTCTTCCACTTACGTACCTATTCTTGCATCAAGTTCCATACCATTTAAAATACTGCAGGTCCGGATGCCATGGCTCACACCTGTAATCTCAGCACTTTGGGAGGCCGAGGCGGGTGGATAGCTGGAGGCCTGGAGTTCGAGACCAGCCTGGCCAACATGGTGAAACCCTGTCTCTACTAAAAAAATCCAACAACAAAAAAATTAGGCAGGGCTAGTGGCCTGCGCCTGTAGTCCCAGCTACTCTGGAGGCTGAGGCAGGAGAATCACTTGAACCTGGGAGGCAGAAGTTGCAGTGAGCCGCGATTACACCATTGCACTCCAGCCGACAAAGTGAGACTCCGTCTCAAAACAAAAACAAAAACATGGATGGACAAAATAAAATACTATAGTAGTGGATTTTAATATTTGGCAAAATAAATCTCATTATTCTTTACCAACACTTTTTTTTTTTGAGACAGAGTCTTGCTCTATCACCCAGGCTGGAGTAGAGTGGTGCCATCTCGGCTCACTGTAACCTCTGCTTCCTGGGTTCAAGTGATTCTCCTGCCTCAGCCTCCCAAGCAGCTGGGACTACAGGCATCTGCCACCATGCCCAGCTAATTTTTGTATTTTTTTTACTAGAGACGGAGTTTCACCATGTTTGCCAGGCTGGTCTCAAACTCCTGACCTCAAGTGATTGGCCTGCCTCAGCCTCCCAAAGTGCTGGGATTACAGGCACGAGCCACCGCAACTGGCCTTCACCAACATTTTCTTATGATTTTTTTTTTCTTCCCAGTTGACCTTTAAAATCATCTTGTCAAACTATAAAAAATTTTGATTCAGATGGTAAATTTATACATTAACTTCTAGAAATTAACTTTTTCTAGTATTATCATCCATGAACATCATATGTCTCTCCACTTCCTTTCATGTGTCTAAGTTATAGTTTTATGATTTTCTTTATATTGGTTTAAAATATTATGTTTTTTCCCTATACATTTTATATTTTTGTTATTATAAATGGGATCTTTCAGCCATTATAAGTTTTTAAATTCAATGCCTTATAACCAGGGATATCAAACAAAATTGTGTGTGCAACTTAGCACATTCTTTGATGGGTTACTCTGAAAGAAAGGCATCACTGTGAAAATATTTTTCTATTATTAAAGCTATTTGATTATTTATAATATTAATTAATATTAAAGTAAAAGAAGCAATCCACTAATTTTAAATTTCATGATACAGAAATAAAAACTAAAAATAGTTATTTATGCAAATTTTATTCAAAGAAATTTATAATATACATATTCATAATACACACCATCCTGATATCCTAACCTTGAACCTTCTGAACAAAATTGATGACTCAATTCTTTGATAAACTTTATTTGACAATACGATGATTCTACAAACTGAAAAGGCATCGTTTATTGCTTTTCTCTTTGCTTCCCATCTTGGGGTGATTCTGGGGCTGTCAAGAACCCTCAAAGAACACATTCTGAATTTTCCTAGTTGGCTCCATTCTGAACGAATGAAAGAAAAGGGAGAAGAAACTCTTCTACAGAAGAGTATGGGGGAGGTGGACTTCTATACTGTATGCAGAGAGAAATTAAGGGCAATTTAGTCTGAATTGTGAAAAGCAGTGGGATAATGAATGAGCTTAGCTGTCTCTCCTTTTCAGCCATCTGAATTTTTAAAATTTATAAAATGCATTATTTATATAATTAAGAAATTATCCAAAACCAAACTCATCAAACAAAACAAATCACAGTTCTAGAGGCACAAGGTATTACTGGCTGCACACTGAAGGAGATCAGAATATGCCACTCCAAAATATGCTGCTTTGGCATCAGGATTATCTGGAGCTGAAGGCACAAAATCATGTGCTATGATTTCACAGCAATGTCAAATTGCTATAACAGTTTCTAAATGTTTACTCTCAATTTCTGTACATATCTCATGGCAGACTGGTGACAGATCGGCCCTTATCTGCAAATATCCTTGAAGAACACTGCTGTAAAGTACAGACCAAATTTGGATTTCTCCAACCAGCATTTTTTTCTGAGGATGACCAAATGACAACTATAAAAACTGTACAAAATTTGAAAATTTATTTATTTTTTTAATGGATATAGGGTCTTGCTCTGTCACCTAGAGCTGGAGTGCAGGGGCACAATCATGGCTCATTGCAGCCTCCACCTCAAGCAACCCTCCCACCTCAGCCTCCTGAGTAGCTGGGATTACAGGTGTGCACCACCATGCCTGGCCAATTTCTGTATTTTTAGTGGAGACAGAGTTTCACTATGTTGCCTAGGCTGGTTTCCAACTCCTAAGCCCAAGAGATTCACCTGCCTCAGCCTCCAAAGTGCTGGAATTACAGGCATGAGCTACCGTGCTCAGTTTTATTCCTCCTTTTCATTGACTTAAACATTTTTCTATCGATACATAATATGTGTACGTATTTATAGGGTATGTATGATATTTTGTTACATGCATCGAATGTGTAATGATCAAGTCAGGATATTGGGGTGTCTATCACCTTTAATATTTATTATTTTTATATCTTGGGAACATTTCAAGTCCTCTCTTCAAGCTATTTTGAAATCTACAATAATTTTTGTTAACTATAGTCACCCTACTCTGCTGTTTTTTCTCTTTCTTTGGGACACAGTCTCACTCTGTTGCCCAGGCTGGAGTGCAGTGGCATGATCTCGGCTCACTGCAACCTCCGCCTCCTGGGTTCAAGCAATTCTCCTGCCTCAGCCTCCTGAGTAGCTGGGACTACAGTCACATGCCACCATGCCTGACTAATTTTTGTATTTTTAGTAGAAACAGGGTTTCACCATAATGGTCAGGCTGGTCTTGAACTCCTGACCTCAGGTGATCCACTTGCCTTGGCCTCCCAAAATGCTAGGATTATAGGCAGGAGCCACCATGCCCACCCTCTGCTATCTTTTTAAAAATTTTTTATTTATTTTAAAATAGAGATGGGTTTTCACCATGTTGCCCAGGCTGGTCTTGAACCCCTGGGCTCAAGTGATCCGCCTGCCTCAGCCTCCCAAAGTGCTGAGATTACAGGCATAAGCCACGTGCCCAGCCTACTCTGCTATCATAACACAGAACCTGTTCCTTCTATCTAATTATATGTTTGTACTCATTAACCAAACCAACCTCTCTTCATCCCCTCTCCCAACCACATTTGATGAGATTACTCCTCAGGGCCTTCCTTAAAGGCCCCAGAATTGTTTGCATGTGAATCAACTTTTCTTCATTAGCCCATTAGCTTATACTCAGGTGGTTTTCAAGTGGTTTCCTTGTGAGTTCCCGCCAGAGCCTGCCTACTCTCTTGCTGGTCTAATTGGCCTTCTCTCTGCTAATGCTGATGCTCCGTAGCACAGGCGTGCTGGCGAGCAGAGCATGCTGATGAGGACAGAGCTATGACAATCTCAGGTCACTAGGGCCCAGCAAGTGCCAGTCTTGGGCAGCTACTGAGTTTCTGCACTACTTCCCTGAAACTCAGAGTCTGCCAGTAACTCAGGTAGGACGTCCGTGGCTCCGATCAGAGGGAGGATTCTGGACCAGTTATATTGAGTAATGGGAGAAGGAGGCTGGGTCTGGGTTGTGTTGTGTAGGCTGCTAAATGACCCAGGGCTTGGAAGGTTTTCATCCCCATGGCCTGAAATTCACAGTGCTGGAGTCATCCTCTTAGGTGAACGAATCTGTTTCCCATAGGCCCAGTAAAGATGAGCCTACCCTTAATGCTCCCTCAAGGAATGGGAAGGTGTTTCCTGTGCATTCATGACAGCCCAACACCACGCGCACAAAATCATCTTTTCGTAAGAAAGGCAGATACCTGACAAGTCCCCTTGAGAGATGGGAATGGAATTCCATTGCATCTCAGCCCATGCTGCGTTTCTGCTGTCTGAAACCTGAGCTCTTACCTGAGCTCTTACCTGCCCAGAGCTCTGCTTACCCTGAGCTCTTACTTGCCCAGAGCTCTGCTTCCTCCTCTGATCTCTCTCCTGGGCCCGGCACTGAGCCTGTGGTCAGCCCAGCTGCCAACACCCGTCTCAAGGCCAGAGCAGGGACAATGGGGTGGCTGCACTTGGGAGGTGCAGAATGTCTCCAGAGAGGAACGGCACATGTAAGTGAGGATATGGGGCAGAGGCAGGTTGGCGCCAGGGACTGCAGAGGCAGCTGCACGCTTGTGGCCGTGTTGAGAAGCACAGTCCAGGTTGGGGGCAGGCTCTGGAGGAGGAAGTACCTACCTTGAAACAGCAGGACCTGGAGCTGCAGGGAACCCGGCTGGGAGCTGTCCCTGAATGTTAGTGCTGAACCCACAGACAGCCTTGCAGAGCTGCGAGAGGGAAACAGCACGTCCCTCACACTGGCTCTCACCCCGGTGACATCTTGTTGTCAGATCTAGCTGTTTGCACTGTGCAGGCCACTTCAGAGCCAAGGTGTGGGCCCACTCGCCCGCCCACACCCACTATTGCACACGAAACTGTCCACCCCCGGCTCCCTCTGAACAGAGAGCCTGAAGATACATCGATGCTGTCTGTGGAGCAGAGGCAGCTCACATTTGCAAATTATGAAGGGAGGTGATCTTTCCCTGGCTTAGAAGCTTCCCACAGGGAAGTCAGAAGGGGCAGGGCTGAGGAGGAGGGAGAAGAGAAGGGACCTGGGTTGGGGGAAGCTGAGGAGGTCTTGAGCAAGTTGTGAGTGGTACAGCCGGTGACGGTGGCTGACCATGGGCCAGACCTGCCTCAGCAGAGCAGCAAATAAGGGTCTGGTGGCCCTTGATGCCTGGTTTGTCAGAGACCCCAGGATGTAGTGGGAAGAGTTCTGGGGAGGGGGCTGTCTGCAGCCTTGCATCTTAGGCTCTGTCACACAGAGTCCCTTGTGAGCATGGCACATACATGCATGTACGTATGTGTGTATACACTCATGCAGCCTCTGCAGGCAGATGCATACACGTGCATATCCACCACATGTGTGCACATACATGCACATGTCAGGATCACTGACACCTCGCCCCCACTCAAGGTTAGATGAAGTCGTGTTTACCAAACAGCATTCAGCCCGGGTCCTTCCTTCTGACTCTGCAAGATCTGGGGAGAAGTGAAAACATCCTTCCCTTACTGCTCCCTCAAGGAGTGGGAAGGCGTCTCCTATGCATTCACGACAGCCCAACACCATGCATACGGAATCATCTTTCCATAAGAAAGGCAGATGTCTGACAAGTCTCCTTGAGAGGTGGGAATGGAACTCAATTGTTTTGCATCTCTGCCATGTGGGTTTCTGCTCTCTCCCCTTACCTGGAGCTCTTACCTGCCCAGAGCTGTTTCCTCCTCTGGTCTCTCCCCTGGGCCCAGTACTGAGCCTGTGGTCAGCACAGCTGCCAACACTCTTCTCAGGGCCAGAGCAGGGACAATGGGGGTGGCTGCACTTGGGAGACCCTGAAAGTGAGACCCTGAAAGTGAAATGCCCCTCTGCTGCCTTGTCCTTTACTATTCATATGCCCTCAGACATGCCCACAGAGACCTGCATGCACACACACGTGAACACCCATTCACACACGTGCACACAAGCATACTCACCCACTCACATGCACACTTATGTACACATACTCAGCCTCTGCACCCATCCATGCACACCCACTCGCGCACCTGAATCTGCACACATCCCACATACACACATGCAAATGCATGCTTCTGCACGTGCAGACATGGTGTGCCTGTACATATACACATGCACACCCTCTTACACACACATGCTCACACGTGCACATCCACACACCACAGAGATTCACTGTCTTCTACCAAGCAAGGCTCCACTGCCTGTCAGGCTCTTGCAGACCTGAAGGTGCTCCAGGGACGGGGTGCCCCACCTCTGGTTTGCAGTTTGTTAAATGGGCAGGCCCAGGGCTGTGCTTAGATGCCGTGGCCCTTGGTCCCCTGTGGGGTGTATGTGTGAATTAACAATCTTGCTCAGACAGGGCAGAATGGTGTGAACAGCTCAGCTACCTCAGGGGATCTCCTTAGGAAGGTGATTTCCAAATCTGTTACCAAATACAATTTAAAAACAACTGAAAGAATAAAAATAAAAACAAAACCACCTTCCCCAGGAGAATTCCCCAGTTATGCCTACAAAATTCACAGCCTCTGCTGTGGTTGAAGTACATTCAGGGTGGGGGTTCTTAACCCTGGCTGCAGCAAAACCACCTGAAGTGCTTTGGAAACTTACCAGTGTTTGGACCCTGCTCTAGGCATCTTTGACTTCATCCACCTGGGATGGGGCCCAGGTAACAAGTTTCAGCTCCCAGTGACTCTAATAGGCACCAAAGGCCAAGAAGTGGAAAAGCTCGAGGCTGTGGCTTTTCTAAGCGCCTCACCCCAGTACACAGTCTGGGTGCCGGTGGGGCTGGGACATTGTGGAATGCATGGCTCCTTCAAAAGGCCCCGCCTGTGTCCCCACTGCAATCACGGGGGATGGGATTAGGGGCCCAGGCTCAGGGCCCTCGAGCAGATGTAGAAAGAATGGAAGGACCCTCTGCACCCCTCAGAGCACCCAGGATACCCTTGGTTGCCAGAGGGTGGCCTAGTTGGGGCGGGGGTCAGGCCACAGAGGCACCCCGTGGAGGTGGCCCAGATGGTGGGGCCTCTGGCATCCTGCACAGGGCATCGGGGGGAGCCTACTGGCCTGGAATGTGCTTTGTGCCACGCCCTTTCTTGGATGTATTTTCTTCCTTCTTCCTTTGTAAAGTGGGGTCATCGCATTGGTCCCCCTAGTTGGAGGGGTCAGTGGTAGATGTGAGGCCAGGGTGGAGGCGGAGCTGTGAGCTCCTAAGCGCATTCCCTGCCAGGGCCTCTGTGATACATAGACGCAGGCCTTTCCTCACAGTGGAGATGTCAATACAGCTTGAGATGCGGATGAGCCTCCTGAGCTGCCGTAACAGTGGAGCGCACGCTGCGGGGCTTACACAGTGGGAGTGAATGAACCGAATCCCCAGGAGCGAGGCGTTGGCAGGGCTGGGGCCTCCCGAGGCTGTGAGGGAGTCTCTGCCCCAGGCCTCTCTCTGGGCTCCTGGTGGTTTCCTGGCGAGGAACTTGGTGGCCCTTGTCCTGTAGCTGCATCTGTACTATCATCTCTGCCTTTGCCTGGTGGCCTCCCTAGGAGCATGTCTGTGTCCGAATTTCCCCCTCCTATAAGGACCTATTGGATTAGGGCCCACCCTGATGCCCTCATGTTAACTCAATTACCTCTGTAAGGACTCCAACTCTAAATAAGGCCATAGCCTGAAGAATTGGGGGTTAGGACTTCAATATGTCAATCTAGGGGTGGGGACACAATGTAAACCCATAATAAGATGCAACCATTGGAGCCTGGACAGGGCCTTGGGCAGAGTTCCCACCGAGTACCCTCAAGCGCCTCAGGGAGAGGCAGAAGCACCCAGGGCCTCCCTTCGCAGACCTGGGAGCCATTCTGTGGGAGCAGCGCCAGGTTAATTTGAAAACAGGTCAACGGAATGTGAAGGTAATCTGAATTCCGAGTGTCTTGGCTTGGCTTCTGCGACAGAAACATCTCCCTTGGCTGGTGAAATGACCTGTGTGGGAGGCGGCGGGACAAAGACGCGGCTTGTACATTTGTTGTAGTTATTCACAGATGTTCACGGCAGATGTCCTGGCCACTGATGGAGCAACAGGGCTGGACGGATGAGCCGGCCCTGCTCTGTGCCTCAGGTTTCGGTGTTTTAATTAACTGGCTCACTGGAGTGACATTTGGGGCCATGGGCAGGATCCACATCTGGCTTTGCTGCTGCAAGATGAGGGAGGTGGCATGAGAGAGCTGTGGGCTCTGTGATGAGATTGCAGCCAGGCAATGTCAGCGGTCCCCACCCCTGCCCCACCGTGGTGGAGGGAAGGGGATGTCAGACCCTGGTGCCTGCCCGGCTGCTGCCTCCTGAGATGACCTGGTGTGTGTGCAGGTCCAGGGTGGGTGTCTGAAAGTTAAGCCTTTCCCTTCCTGCTTTCCCAGAATCAGCTGTGCTCATCAATTCTATTTGCATAATTTCAAGCATCATTAATAGTACATGGCATGAGGAAAAATTACCGAGCTCTTCCTCCATCCATGAGTGAAATTGGGTTTAGTAGAAAATTAGTTGACTTAACTGGCAAATGATGAAAGCTTGAGAGGAGAATGTTTAAATAAGGAGGACCAGGAGGGACAGCTCCTGGCTGTCAAGCACGCAGCCAGGCTGGAAAGCCGCCTTCTGCCTGGGGCCCGGTGCTCAGAGGAAAGGCTGGGGAGGGTCCCCAGAGAATGATGAGGGTGGGGATGAAGGTGCTTCCTCCTGCATGGTCCACTGTGACCAGCTGAGGCAGGTCTTAGATCTGGATATGACTGGATATCTGATCCAGAGATCAGATCTGGGTGTGACTGGCACAGACTGGTCTGAACCAATGCAAACTGGGCCCAGCTGCTGGAAATCAGCTTGAAGTGACCAGAACCAGCTGAACTGGGCAGCTCAAACCAGCTCCAGGGGGAAGATGCTGCCCTTCTCTGAGGTGGAAGGAGAAAAGCACTGGGTTTTGGGCACATACGTTGAAACAGAGGTGCCCCCTGGAGACCACTGGGTGGCAGGCCCAGGGGAGGTGTGGCATGGAGTCAGTCTTGGCCATCCAGCGTGGTTCAACGCAGTGTGGATGAAGTTGCCAAGGGAAGGGGAAACAGGCTTGAGGGCACAGACTTGGGAAATATCAGCACAGAAAGGCCTCTTACAGTCAAAGGAGACAGAGAAGGACTGGCCAAGAGCAGGCCAGATGTGGAGTCACGGGTGCCCATGAGAAGATCCTTCTAGAACGATGGTGTGGCCAGCAACACATTGCTCATTGAAAAGCCAAGTAAGAAGGAGACTGAAAATGTCCAAAGAATTTGGTCACGTGGGGCTGGGTGGGGCGGCTCCTCCTATAATCCCAGCATGGCGGGAGGCCGCGGTGGGAGGGGTTTGAGACCACCCTGGACAAGATAGTGATATCTGGTCTTGATCAAAAACAAAAGAATTAGCTGAGTGTGCCTGTAGTCCCAGCTACTCAGGCGACTGAGGCAGGAGGATCACTTGAGCCTGGGAGGTCGAGGCTGCAGTCAGCCATGATTGTGCTACTGTGCTCCAGCATGGGTGACAAAGCAAGACTCTGACTCAAAAAAAAAAAGAAAGAAGAAAGAAGGAAGGAAAGAAGGAAAGAAAAGGAAGAAAGGGAGGAAACGAGGGAAAAAGGGAGAAAGAAAAAAAGAAACAAAAGAAAGAAAGAAGGAAAGAGAATTTGGCCACATAGATGTCATTGCTGACCCTGGAAAGAGCATTGTGGTGCAGTCGTGGGGAGGAAGTGAGCTGTGGGAGTGTGGAAGGAGGGGTGGGGAGGACACAGTGGTGGTGAGTGTCTGCACTTCTCCAAGGAGCTTGGCCAGGAGCCGGGAGGAGAGAGAGAGAGCGTGCAGGAGTGGGGGTTACAGAATCGCAGACAGGTGCGTCAGCTCCTGGGGGTGACTAGTCAAAGGACCACATCCTGGGGGTGTAAACCGCACAAATGTATCCTCTCACAGTCCTGGAGGGAAGCCTGAAATCAAGGCTCCCTCTGAAGGTGCTAGGGGAGAGTCCGGCCCAAGCCGCTGCCTGTCTTCTGGTAGCCACAGGCGTTCCTGGAGAGGTAGATGGTGTTCTCCCTGCGTCCGCATCTCTTCCTCCCTCCACACATGGCTGCGTCCACATCTCTTCCTCCCTCCACACATGGCTGTGTCCACATTTCTTCCTCTTCCTCCTTCTTCTTCCTTGTCTTCTCCTTTTTGAGACAGAGTCTCGTTCTGTTACCCAGGCTGGAGTGCAGTGGCACAATCTCTGCTCGCTGCAATGTCCACCTCCTGGGTTCAAGTGATTCTCCCACCTCGGCCTCCCACGTAGCTGGAACTACAGGCGTACACCACCACGCCCAGCTCATTTTTGTATTTTTAGTAGAGATGGGGTTTCACCATGTTGGCCAGGCTGGTCTTGAACTCTGGACCTCTGGTGATCCACCCACCTTAGCCTCCTGAAGTGCTGGGATTACAGGTGTGAGCCAGCAAGCCTGGCCCGTTTCTTCTTATAAAAAGGACACCAGTCATATTGGATTAAGGCCCACCCTAATGCCCTCATCTGAACTTGATGACCTCTGCAAACACCCTATTTCCAAATAGGGTCACATTCACAGGCATGGGGGTTAGGACTTCACTTGCCTTTGGCGGGGTGGTGGGGGGGTCACAGTTCAGCCCATGATGAAAGGTGTGCTTGTTTATTTTTCAAGGTAAGAGAGTGCATTCATGTTTAAATGTGGATGTGAAGGGGCCAGAACGGTAGGGAGGTTGCAGACACAGGAGGGAGAGGGCATCGCTGGCAGTGGCTCCAGGGTAGGGTCCCAGGAGGAGGGACAGGGACAGCTCCTCTGCCCTGAGAGGAGGGAAGGAGAAGAGACCAGGGTATGCTATAAATGCTTGGGGTGGGGAGGAGCGGGGGGGAGGCGGGCATTCTCCTCTGATGGTTTCTGTTTTGTCTTTGATGCGGGAGGGGAGAGCATTTGCCACAAGTCAGGTGGAGACGCAAGGACGCGGACAAGACTGAAAAACAACCCTCGGGCTCCACCAGGGTTTGTAACATGTTATCTCTCAAGACAAAAAGGATTTCAACCAAATATGGCCAAATGTTAAGGCTTGACAAGGCTGGGAAGTGGGAGCGTTGGAGCATTATATTATTTTCTATAATTTTCTGGATGCTTGAAGTATTTTATAACTTGTAAGCACACAGCTTAGACAAAGGGAGGGAAGAACCGCGTGTCGGCACCTAGATTTGTGAGCGGTGGCTCTCCTGCATCCTCCTCCCCGTTCCAAGAGGAGGCACGAGAGGCAGTGATAATGTGACACTAAAAATCCCCTGGCCCCTCTCAGGTCTCCGTTTTCCTTCCCTTTCCTTCAGTTTCAAAGAGGCATTTTCACCTCCTGGCTGAGCCGGGAGTGAGTGCAGGAACCTCGCATCCTAGCTGAGGCACTGGCAGCCGGACACCCGACCCAAAGGCGGTCAGAACCTTTCCTTGGATATTCAGACCTGGGTGGCAGGAGACCTAGACAGCAGGCAAGGGGGCAGAGAGGGAGCAGGCGCCAGCATGCTGACTGTGGTGGGGTCACGTTCAGTGCGGCCAGAGGTCATGGAAGGTCGTGGGCTTCGGTTGCCGGGGTCCGGGGCTGCCCTGACTCCTGCCCTTCATCCCTCCTCGGGATCCAGGAGAGCCCCTCCCTGCAAGGGCCTCCTCTTCCTTCACTCTCCACGCTGCGCTGGTGCCACAGGGAGTCTGTTTCTTGCAAGTCAAGGCCCCCGGCCAAGTCTGACATTGACAGTAAGCAGGACTAAGGGAGGCAGTGCCATGTCACCTTTCCCAGCTCTGGCCTGGCCCGTGTTGGGGAGGGCTGCCAGGGAACACTCATGGGAATGATGGTGCAGACTCTCATGAGAGGTCCATGCAACCCAAGTGGAGTGGGGAGAACTTGTGGAGATAAGAAATGAGGAAGGCCGGGCCCTCCGCTCATACCTGTAACCCCAGCACTTTGGGAGGCTGGGATTACAGGTGGATCCCTTGAGCCTGGGAGTTCAAGACCCACCTGGGCAAGTGAAACCTCATCTTTACAAGAAAAAACTCAAAAGAGAAAGAAAGGAGGAGAAGGGCTGGCTTCTGGGTGCTCTCAAAGGAGGCAGGATTCATCCCTGGGGAGGAAGCACGAGGGCCTCTGTGAATCTCAGGGCTGGTGGGTTCTCGGGAAGGGAGAGGGGGACCAGTGTCCTCCCTCCACCGAGGGCAGACCAAGAGAGCGTCTTGTCAGATGGTGGCTGGAGGGGAGGAAGGTGGCAGTGGGCGGGCTTTGGAAACCGTCTGTCAGGGAGACTGGGAGGAGCCACCCACAGGAAGGATCAAACTCAAGTGCTCCCGCCTCTTGGAAACGAAGGCCAGGGCTGGTCTGGGGCCTTTTTATTCTGGGTGAAGCTGGCAGAAGCACAGGATGGTACGAATAACCCCCTAGCGCTCCTCCCGACTGCAGTGTCAGGTTTGAGTTAGCCTGGTGGTGCTGATTCCAACGTCAGGTGGGAGGTTGCCCTATGACTCAGTGGCCAATTAAATGCCTCGAGTCCGGGTTTAGTGCGAGGATTTCACACACCAGCCATCCTTGCAAGTACACTCAGCACACGCGGGCGCGTGGCCCGGGAGTCGAGTGCGCTGACTGACGAGCCAGGCACGTCCGATCGTCTCTCGAACTCAGTGTCTTTGCCGTGTCTCTGGCCTCCGCAGGACCGTCCGTGGTCATTTCTCAGCTGCCTCTGGCTTCACTTTCCTGTTGGGTCTTGGGGGTGCCTTCCCACAGCAGGCGTCATCTTGTCTCCCCAGTCCAGCATACATCTGTTTATCACTTTGAAGGGTCAGCAGTTTCACTGTGGGCTGAGTCACTTGTCGTAAGTGACTCCATTTAGAGATATTTAGGATCGCAAAAACACTATCCTATATCACCGCCTGCCCCTCAAGCCAGGGTGGCTTTGGTCACAGGAATGCATTTTCCTGGGAGCCAGACTGCTTTTTCCTCAGCAGCTCTGGAGCAGAGCTGGGGCCCTCGATACCCGAATCCAGGACGCAGCAGGTGCATCTCAGCTTTTGGCCCTCATCTCCCACAGAGACCGCATTTGTGGGGTTGACAGCAGATTCTTACCCCAAGGCCCCTGCTCGGGTTGGTTCTCAGCAGAGGTTGGTGGAACTGGATAGAGTAGCAAGAGCCACTGGCACACAAGAATCGCCCCAGGAACTGAAAATAATCCCGACACCCAGGCCCCAGCCCAGAGCAGTTAGAGGGACTCTTAGGGTGGCCTGGGCACCGGGAGCCAAAGCCTGGATGAGAAGACCTGGGTTCGGGCTCAGCATTTACAGGCATTTGTTTGTATAAACTGAGGCCTGTCTGTAAGGAAGAGGACTGGGAACAGCCGGGGGGGCCGAGTTCCCGTGCCCGTTCCTCTTCCCAAAGCCGCGCCGGCAGCCGGGGGGATGAGAGTGTGGCTTCCTCCAGCTCTCCTGGGAGCGCGGCCCTATTCTTAGCTCTGAGTTTGCTTACTAGGAAAGAACGCCAGGGGAGAAAGTGCCAGCTTTGGACGCCAGCCCCACGTTGGGTCTGCAATGTCGAGGATACACTGTTTCCTTTTCAGAGGCCCCCCCAACAACTTGTACCCCGCCCCCTGTCCCCATGCTTTGTGGTGGTTTCAGCTAAGGAGCACCCGGACTGTGCCCCCATCTGCCTTTCGACTTCCTTTTCCTCTGAGCCATGGGCCCCGAGGGGGCCTGGCAGTTCTCAGCTGTGGCCCTGAACCCTTGAGGGCACAGGGTATGTGCTGGGGAGGTTCAAGGGCATCTGCCTTTTCAGGAGGTGAGAGCTGAGGGCAGGCCCATCCCAGTGGCTCCATAAAGCAACTCTGGGCTGCTTCTATGGGTACAGGGAGGTCAGTCCATCCTGGAGAGGAAGAAAATGCTGCAGGATGGTGTAATTCTTTCCTCATTAGTGATACTAACCCCTGCTTCCTAAAGCAGCTCATTAGATGCCAGTTCAACCTCTGGGCTTCTTCTTTCTGCCCGCTGGCACTCTAGGGACCAGACAGTATCCTGCTCTGGTAATGGGCCATTGTGGGGTGGGGGGCTGCCCATGACGCTCAGGAAGCAGGCACGTCAGGCTTGGAGGATTTCTGGGCTCTGGGGAGACAGAAGGTCCCAGGATGCCCGACTGTGTGTTCCCCTTGAGAGGCACCCAGTGAGGTTGTGGATCCTGCCTGCACTTCAGCCCCTGGAGCGAAAGATCTCTGAGCACTTTGCAAGGATTCTTTTTAATTAAGTCCCTCCCACACAGAGAAGAGAGAGAGAATAGTTTGTTCCAGAATGTGAGCACTACCTGGAGAGATTATTTCTAGCCACAGACCAAAGGCACAGAGAGAAATAAAAGCAGAGAATTTTTAGCTTAGAAGAGGCCGTGGAGATTCGCCCGAGCACATGTCCCACATGTGGAGGCGGACACCAGAGCGATGTGGTGGCTTGCGTGAGGCTACCCAGCAAATGCCTGCTGGAGCTCCTGCCCAGGAATATTTTTCCTTGCCCCAGAATCCAGCATTTCAATTCCTAGCCAAGGGTTTCTTCTGTTGAGTGAAGGTTTATTTTTCTCCTCCCTCATCCCATCTCCACGTCCTCCTCTTTGATCTTTTAGCAAAGGGTGCCTGAGCCAGTCCTTCCCCGGAGATTTACTAAGCTCCTATGTTGTTGATGGCCAGCTGGGAGTCCCAGGCAGGTGGGCGACGTGACAGCTGGAGAAGATGGGGCCTCAGCCCCTTTGGGAGGCAGAGTGCTTGGCACGGGAGCCAGGACTGTGGATGGGTTGACTTTTAAAAATTATTTTTAAATGATTCTTATTTTTAAGACTGGGTCTCACTCACTCCGTTGCCCAGGCTAGAATGCAACGGTGTGATCACGGCTCACCACAGCCTCAACATCCCGGGTTCAAACAATTCTCCCACCCCAGCCTCCCGAGTAGCTGGAGTGACAGGCGCATGCCACCACGCCTGGCTGATCTTTTGTATTTTTGGTAGAGAAGGAGTTTTTCCATGTCATCCAGGCTGGTCTCAAACTGCTGGACTCAAGCAGTCCTCCCACCTAGGCCACCCAAAGTGCTGGGATGAGAGGCGTGAGCCACTGTGCCGGGCTGGCTTTTTACAAAATTGTAGTAAGATGCACATAACATAAAATGTGCTGCCGTAACCACTTTTAAGTGCACAGCTCAGTGGCAAAGCACATTCCCATTATCGTGCAACCATCACCGCCATCCGCCTCCAGATCTCTTCTTGCAAAACTGAAGCTCTGTACCCATGAAACACTAATTTCCTATTCCTTCCTCCTGAGAGAGGGTAGCTTTTCTGGATAGATTAATTTGTGTGCAGTGCGAGGGCCGACTCTAACCAGGTGACCTGCAGAAATGCTCCATTCCCCTGGACCACCCTACCCCTACCCCTTTCATCTTGGGATTTAGACTCCTATTCACCCGGCCTGGGGACACTCAGAAATACATTCTAACCAGCCAGTTTGGCAGTTCCATGCAATCTTCCCCGTCCTTCCCAAGCACTGGGTATTGGCTGTGGGCAGACAGAGGGGTACACAGCAGATGCATTTCAAGTTCCTTCTGCCCCTGAGGTCCTCCCCCGGCCCCCCCACCGTCTGTGGGGGCTGCCGACCTGTCCTCTGGATGCAGCCCTGGACTGAGAATCCAAGAGGAATGAGGACTCGGCCTCGGAGGTGCGGAAACGTCTGGACAGGAAGGAGCGTTTTGCGCACTCAGCAGGAGAGGTGGAAATGCACAGCCCAGCCTCCCGGGCACCTTTGGCTGAAGGTTGTCAGGGGACGGTGTTTTCAATTCATGTCACTCCTCCAGCCAATCACTTAGCGTAAAATTGCCCATAAAAGTAAACTTAAATTACAAGTGATAAAACTACAGCCTCCTCTCCCCGCAGCTGACCTCCCTGCTCTCCAGGGGGCAAAGCTCAGGTTTCTTCTGACGAGAGTGATGAGGCCAATGCAGACATCTCCAGGGACGTCCTGCCCTTCAATGGAAAATCCTTGTTTTCCAGGGCTGGGGACATGTGGGCTTCTCCTTAACTCCTGCTGGTAAGGGATCTGCTGCCACTGGGCTGATTCATCTCCTCCCTCTCCCCTGTGATGTCCTTTGAGCGTCTCCTTCCTCTCCCCGCTGTGATGTCCTTTGAGCTGTGTGGAGGGCCACTGGGCTCGGGTCCAGACCTGTAGGCCAGTGACCAAGGCACCGTCACCCTTGAGTCTCTCACTCACCCACGTTCTCTCTCCAGAGGCTTTTCTTGGCCAGCTGTTAAACATTTAAACCAGTTCCTCCTGAGGGGCTCATCCCATTTACCGCTTTGTGTATTCCTTCATGAACACAGCACATGTTGATTGAGTCAGGTCCTGTCCTTGGTCCTGATTTTTTTTTTTTAAGGTGGAGTCTCACTTTGTCGCCAGGGCTGGAGTGCAGTGGTGCGATCTTGGCTCACTGCAACCTCCGCCTCCTGGGGTGAAGTGATTCTCCTGCCTTAGCCTCCTGAGTAACTGGGATTACCGGTGCGCACCACCACATCTGGCTAATTTTTGTATTTTTAGTAGAGACAAGGTTTCACCATCTTGGCCAGGCTGACCTTGAACTCCTGACCTCGTGATCCACCCACCTCAGCCTCCCAAAGTGCTGGGATTACAGGCATGAACCACCATGCCTGGCCCTGGTCCTGAATTTTAAAGATGACCTGACCCTGCCCTCAAAGGGGCCTCCAGGTGGGAAGAGGTGACTTGGGACATTCACTAGGTGTGTCCCAGGTGTGGAGGGAGCATAGCGGGAGGGGTGTCTCAGGCAAGGCTTCCTGGAGGAGGCGATGTTTGAGTTAAGCATGCGGAGGTGAGAAGAGTCTTCTAGGCCTGGGAACAGTTTCTGTGAAGGCAGGGCGCTGTCGCAAGAGAACCTTGGTCAGATCAGAGGGGAGGGTTTGGCCGGGACCACTTTGAAATCTCTGCGGCACCTGGCCTCACGTGTGACAGGTACAGGAAGTGTCTGGTCTCACTTAGTCATGTGCTGGTGACAGCCGCTGTCTTACTGTAGATTCCTTCTCCCCCATCCCTTTACATTCCTCCTTTTTTTCTGCTTTAGTCAAGACTTTGACTTCACATTGAGCAGGGGTGTGCACGGGAGATGCCATTGCCCAGAAAGGTGCCCCTGCTCCTGCCTGGCTCTGGATCTGGGTGCCAGGGTTTCAGGTTGGTGCTTCATGGGGCGAGGCCTGACTGCCCAGGTGGTACCTGCACAAGGTGGGACTCAGCGGGAGTCCACCTTCTGCCCACTCCCCCGCCCCCTCCATGCACACCCAGTGAGCCTGGACTGGAGAGGCTGCTGCAGACCCGGAGGGGGGGCACAGGGTGTGGTGCAGCGGCTGCAGCAGTTGCTCCCACAGGGGTTAGGTGGGGAAGCGCCCTCGAAGTCCTGGCTCAGAGGCAGTGGGAAGCCTCCGAAAGGGTCAAGACCCCTGGGAGACATGACCAAGTTTCCACTGTAGAAAGACTCTGATCCCAGCTCTGCTCCTTCCTGGCTGTGTGACCTTGGGTAAGTTACTCAGCCTCTCTGTTTCCTAATCTGTGAAGATGGGAACAGGATGAGAATGGGTCTGATCTGGTAGGGTAGTTGCCAAGATGAAAGGAGTTGACGAATTAGTAAGTTGAAAGCACGTAGAATGATACCTGTGTCCAAAATGGTAGCCTTGAAGTTGGCGAGGATGATGGATTCGCCTTAGAACAGCAGCTTGGAGGTCTCCCAGGAGAGGGCTGTGATGTGCTATAACCCCTCTGTCCTCTCAGGGACGCTGGTGTCTGGGGCTAGGGTCGGGGTGTGGTCAGTGATGGGGCGGCAGAAGGAAGCTCCCGGGACAGAGAGAGAAGATGCTGCCTGGAGACAACCCGAAGTCCATAGGGAAGGCGGCCAGGTTCCTGCCACAGGTAGCAGCTCCTAGACCCACCTGTGATTTGTATTCTCAGGATTGTCTTAATTTTACTAGACCCAGATTCCATGTGGGAGGAGCAACCACCCCCTTCCTGGTTTCTGCAAGGAAGGGGATAGAGGGAGCATCTTTGTGTCCTTTTGTGTGTGGTTCTCAATTGGGTCGGGGAGGTGAGGAAGAAAGTACTTCTGGAGCCCCAGAGCGAGAAAATGAAGCTTCTTTCTGGGGCATCAGTTTTACTGGAGGCGTTTTGGGAGTAAGAAAGTCCATGCTTCAAAGAAAACAACGGGGTAGAATGCAGAATTTGTTGGGCACTTAAACGTACCACCAAATATTTCATGAAGTCTCCAGGTTCTGGGAGCTGCTCTCTGGGAAGGCTCCAGACTCCTGGGGTCTGTGCTCCTCCTCCTTTGCTTTCTGGGTATCTCCACAAAAAAGCTGAAGAGGCAGGCTCTGCTTTAGAAGCCCTGGATCAGAGAATCCCGTGTGGGGTGCTGTCTGGGCTGGAAAGAGAAGACAGGAAGGTTAGAGGAATGGGGGAGGAGCCGTTGGCCATTTTTAAGTTTGTAAACAAGAAATGGGGAGGACACGGTTATTAAGTTTTCAAAACCCTCTCTCACACTTAGCAGCAAAGGTTCTGTCATGGCGGGGAAGCTAGTGTGGGAACAGCTCAGGAGGCTGGTGGGGGCAGCAGCTGGAGTGGGAGGCAAGGCCCAGAGAAAGCCCCTCCCCTCTTGCCACCCTTCTCTGCAGGGCAAGGCCGACCTCTGATGGCTTAGTCCCTGTGCTGGCTGCTTCTCCCCACCTCTTTCCATTACAGCGCTGCCGGCAGATGACCAGAAACATCATTGACAGGGCTCCACTTTGGACGGTGTGCTAATGGGGTGGGGTGCACAGTCCCCTCCCTGAGCTTCTGAGCAGGCTCGAAGTGAGCATGCGCCTTTTGGGCCGGTACTTTTCCACCTGGCCTGAATGGTTTCAAGGAGCCCAGACACAGCCCAGGAAACTGATCAATCCTGGCCCCTTGCCGTTAATGAGCAGGTGACCTTGTCAAAGCTCATCACCTCCCCAGCCTGACTCTGCTTATCACGTGGGTCCCTGAAGGGGCTCCCTAGTAGGAGGTGTCTTGGGCCTCTTGCAGAGCTGGCACCTGAACCCCAAATCCTGGGGAGGTGCATATCCCCAGGAGATGGGGCCAGACGGCCTGGCTGCTTCACCATCTGGGTAGGGAGCAAAGGATGGTCACATCCAGCCCCATGAGGTGTCGTGCCCACCAAGAGCTGTTGAGAGAGGAAGAGGAAGACAGGGCATGTGGCCTTCTCTGCTTGGGCAACCCCCTCTGCCCGTCCCTCCACCGATGGGCCCCTCCTCAGGACATCTCCTCTGGGGCTCAGCACACACTGTTCAGATCTCTGCTTCAGCACCCCCGGGGGCACACACCTCACACGGCTCGTGCTCCTGGGGCTGGGGCCACATCCCACATTGTCTCTGAGTTCGTGATGTGGGCACAGGGCCTGGCACCTGATGTGCGCTCAAGAAACATTTGCTAAAGAGAATTATCCTGAGGACATGGTGGGGAGGGGGTGTTTGGGGAGCTGGCACCTGGCCGGGTTCTGCAAGCATACTGAGCCCCCGGGTGTCGTCCTCTGGTGGAGTGGGGAAGGGAACGTGGAGGCGCCATCTCTGCAGAGGATGGCGTGTCCCCCTGACTCAGGCTCAGCACAGACCTCACTGAACGAACAAGTGAGCGAATGCCTCATCATCCCCTGCAGGGGAGAAATTGAGATTGTGGGGCTGGAATAAGCAGGGGCTCCTGGTGGGAGGAGCTGGCTTATATGGACACTGGCAGGGGGTTTGTGGGGAGAGGAGTTTAAATTGGCAGCTGTGGCTGCCGGGACAGGGGGCTTCGAGCCCTTCTCCAGGGAGGTGGGCTGAGCAGATGTGGGGATTCTAGAGGAAGCCATGGGGTATGGTCACGCCCTTCCACGTTCTCCTGTCCATGCCCCTGGAACCGGGGGCCTGGGGAGGTCCCGCAGGAGGAGATGACTCAGCAGCTACAGCCCGATGGGATGCCGGATGGCAGAAGGGCACCACCCCTCCTCTGGCTGAGCCAGATGGCAGAAGAGCACCACCCCTCCTCTGGCCGAGGTGCTTCTTCTAGGCTACCAGAGGCAACCTTGTCCCA
This sequence comes from Cacajao melanocephalus, assembly GCA_963573385.1. Classification (NCBI taxonomy): domain Eukaryota; kingdom Metazoa; phylum Chordata; class Mammalia; order Primates; family Pitheciidae; genus Cacajao; species Cacajao melanocephalus. The sequence continues at coordinate 28,664 of CAUYLG010023452.1, read as the reverse complement.
GATGAAAACCTGTGTGTGAGTGACCTGGCAGGCAGGGGCAGGCAGATCCCCTGGTCCAGGCCAAGACTCCAAGCCTGTGTGGTGCCGGGAGTGGGGAACAGGTGACCAGTGGCTTGGACGAGCTTGCGACTTAGCCAGCCCTGGGCGCCAGGAGCTCAGTCAGCACTGTAAGACTGCACTCTTCTGAGGCAGGAGGTTTGGGGCCCTTAGGTCCAGGCAAACATGGAGCCGCACTGAGGACTGCCGCAGCATCCATGGTGTTTGTGAAAGTTAGAGAAAGGCTCCCTCTCCGGGCACCCGCAGCCCTGTGGGAGCACATCTGTGGCTAAATGACAAAAGCTGCCCCTTCCTCCTGGCAGGTAGCCTGGGCTGGGTTCACGGGAGCCCACACTGACCTCAGTCCCACCTGCCCCTCGCTGGATTGCCTTGTGCAGTGAGAAACCTACACCACTGTCCAGGGCCATCCTGCTCACTTCTTTTCTGAGAGTCTGTGCTAAGCTCTCTGTACTTTTACAGTTCATCCTGCGCTATAAGGAACTGGGGCGGCTGGTTGGGCAGGTGGGTTTCTTGGAGCCCAGACTCTGAAGGGCTCTTCTCTCAGTAACTTAGGGGTGCCGCCAGGCCGGGGGAGCTGCCCGCTTACCATACCCCTGCCCTTCGACCTCATCTACACCGACTACCATGGCCTGCAGCAGATGAAGCAGCACATGGGACTCTCCTTCAAGAAATACCGGTGAGAGAGCGGCCGGAGGGTGGTAACGTGGTCCGCATGCCAGGGAGAAAGCTCCTCCTTCCTGCCTGCCCCCACGTTCCCACTCTGCCAGCTAGGTCCAAGTGGGAGAGCACACTGTCCTGAATTCTGCCCTCTGCCCTTCCCCTCCCCTGCCACTTCCATGTCTGCCTCCCGGCTAACTCCACGATCATTAATAAACCACCCAGGGAAGCGCTGCATCGCCCCTCTGCGGCACGGAGGTGGGGGGCAGGGGTCCGGGGTAATCCACATGGAGGGGGGGCCGAGGAATTGGAGAGAGGGGTATAAGGGAATGGGAAAGTAACCAGGGCTGTGACCCTGCTGTGGGGACCGTGGGGTGGGGAGGGTTGCTCAGCACTCCCCTCCCCTCCTCCATCCTGCCCCATCTCCGTCTGGAGGAAGGCCAAGGCCATTGCTCCCTGTCTCACTGCAGCCAGCGGGATGTGGGGCTTAATTTAGCACAGAGAGCCCTGCTATTTATTACGTGTGCTCCAGTCCCACTGACGATCCCACATGATTTTATTAGGGAAAAAAGTGACAGGCAGTATTATTGCTTTTATTATTAATGCAAGTTCTCTATGCACTCGGCGCTCTCTCTCCCACCCCGGGCCCTTCCCCCGGGGGGAACAGTGCGGACCTCAGCACTCTGCAGACAATTCTGGATCACCAGGAAGGACGCTGGGGCGAGGAGCTCCCTGCAGGGCCTCTGAGTCTTAGTGCCTTTTTCCAGGTGCTTCTTCCAGGGGGTAGGGTGGGCAGAGGCGGGTGGCTCTGGGGCTGTGGCCCATTAAGAGTGGCCTTGGAGTTCATCTGGCCTGTGGTTGGCTGATCCACAGGGACAAGGCCCCTCTGGGTTTTGAACTTGGGCCTCCACCCCTGGAGGCAGCAGAGGGAGAAGGACCCTGTGGAGCAGAGCCTCTGCCCAGCTGCACTGTCTACCCCTGCAGGGAGCAGCCTTGCAGAGGAGGCTCAGAGGCGCCGCCCTCCCAAAGACAGCCCATGGGCAGTGGGGGTCCCTGCCTGTTGCATCCTGCCCCTATAGGCTGGGCACATCCAGGGCTGTCAGGCTCCCGAGGAGAGGGGCTAGGGACTCCCTGCCCAGGCAGGGGCAGATTGTATAGGTGACCCTGGGGATGACAGATAGGGACCCCCCCTCCAAGCAGTGCCTCCCTTCTGGGTGGCAGTAACGGCTACAGTTCCTGAGTACTAACCACGGACCATGGGCCAGGAGCTTCCCTGCAATCCTGAGACAACTGGGCTGTTGTTTTTCCCACTTGACAGATAGGGCAGCACAGAGAGGTGAAGGCACTTGGCTGTGGTCACACAGAGAGGCAGTGTCTGAGCCCAAGTGCTAATACATACTGTGCTACTCTGACCCAGCCACTGGCTGGTGGCAGCGCTCGTGGCTGGGGCAGCTCCAGCCCAGGGACACGCAGGGAGGTTGCCAACCCTGGTTCTCGGTCCTTGGCGGGGGCAGGTGCCGAATCAGGGTCATCGATACCTTCGGGACGGAACCTGCTTACAACCACGAGGAGTACGCCACGCTGCACGGCTACCGGACCAACTGGGGCTACTGGAACCTCAACCCCAAGCAGTTCATGACCATGTTCCGTGAGTGCCCCCCAGGGCAGGGGTGGGGTCAGGGTCAAGGGGTCCTCCTCGTGGTTCGCAGAGGTGGCACGAGAGGTGGCCAGGGTCTTGCTCCTCCCTCTCTTTCCTTCTCTGGCCAGTGGGGTTGGTGGCACCCACCAAGCATCGCCTTCTCCTTCTCTGTAAGCTTGTGAACCAGGAAGGAAGCCTCTGGTGCTATTTGGGGAGCAGGAAGCATGGAGCGGGTGTCTGGGGTGGGGTGACCGCCCCAACTCCAGTGGGTGTAGCCTTCACCCTCCAGGAGGGCGGTTGAGCACACAGTTCCAGAACGCAGCGGGCTCCACAGCCTTCCGGAAAGAGAGGCATTCCAGAGTAGGCTGGAGAACTTCCCTGGGTGGAAAGGAGCAGGCAGGCAGAGGGAACAGACGCAGTAAGAGGGATGCAGAAAGAACTGGAAGGTTCTGGAAATGCAGGAGCGGGCTTGGCTCCCGGGGCTCCAGGCAAGGCACGTGAGTGGAGCTGGGCTTCAGCTGTTTGTTTTTTTGTTTGTTTGTTTGTTTGAGACAGGCTCTCGCCTGTTGCCCAGGTTGGAGTGCAGTGGTGTGATCCCCTCGGCTCACTGCAGCCTCAACCTCCTGGGCTCAAGTGATCCTCCTGCCTCAGCCTCCCGAGTAGCTGGCATTATAGCCGTCCGCCACCACACCTGAGTAATTTTTATATTTTTTTGTAGAGATGGGGTTTCACCACATTGCCTGGGCTGGCCTCGAATTCCTGAGCTCCAGCGATCTGCCCTCGTAGGCCTCCCAAAGTGCTGGGATTACAGGCGTGAGCCACCGTGCCCGGGGCTTCAGCTGTTCTTAATGAGACTCTAAAATGTATACACACTGACCTACCCCGTGAAACGCAGCGCCCTGAAAACGGTCTCACCTTTTCTTGACACTCTGGGGTCAGTTCTCTGCCTCCCGGGCGCGTGGGCCAGCTCTTCCCGATGCAGAGGTATGCGGCGCTGTGCCCCTCCTCGTGCCTGGCCGTGCTGTCGGGAGGCTCCCGGCTGTCGCTTTTAATTGTTGTCAGCACATCTGCCTCCAGCGGAATCTCGAGGGTGACTCTTTGAAGGCTCCGGGCCAGACAGCTGGATAAGCACCCTTGTTAGGATTGCATCTATTAAATCAAGAGCAACGTAGACTCTGAGCGGAGTCCTGAGGGACTTGCTTGTGAGTAAGGCATATGGTTTTTATTTAGCCGGTCAAATTCGTGGCATCTGTTTTGGGTGCCTGGCGTATTCTTTTTTCTGATTCTCCAGACTCTGGGATGTATTTGCGATTTTTGAATAAATAAGTAATGGCTTCATTGAATCCCAGAAGGATTCAATGGGAAAGTGGGAAGGCTCTTGGGGCTCCTGCAGTCCAGATGAGAAAACTGAGGCCCAGAGAGGGAGAGCGTGCAGCCTGAGGTCACACAGCTCAGTGGGGACCAGACTCCTTCCGCAGGGCCCCTTTCGTAATTGCATGAGACTTCTCAGCTTGGGGTAGAGCGAGCACAGGGAGCAGATTTCTGGAAAGAAAGGAAATGGGGAGTGGAAATAAAGGTGGGGAGGAAATGGTGGTGCTCCAGGCTGTGGAAGAGGAACAGCTATGGAGTTCAGAGGCTTGGGGAATTAGTTCACTTAGAAGGGAAGTACTCAGGCCAGGCACAGTGGCTCACACCTGTAATCCCAACACTTTGGGAGGCTGAGGCGAGCAGATCATGAGGTCAGGAGTTCAAGACCAGCCTGGCCAACATGGTGAAACCCCCATCTCTACCAAAAATACAAAAATTAGCCAGACATGGTGGTGCGTGCCGTAATCTCAGCTACTCAGGAGACTGAGGCAGGACAATAGCTTGAATCCAGGAGGCGGAGGTCGCAGTGAGTCGAGATCACACCACTGCACTCCAGCCTGGGCCACAGAGCAAGACTCTGCCTTGGGGAAGGGGAAGGGAAGCAGTCAGATTGGAGGCTGGTTAGGGGAGGACGTAGGATCAGGGCACCGAGGAGTGGGTCTTTTAGCGAAGGTTCCTGAGTTCACCTTTGAGGACACTGTAGGTTCTTCAGCTACAGAATGTCATGGAGAAACTGTTTTGTTTTGTTTTTGTTTTTTATAACAGTCTTACTCTGTTGCTCAGGCTGGAGTGCGTGGTGTGGTCTTGGCTCACTGCAACCTCTACCTCCCGGGTTCAAACGTTTCTTGTGCATTAGCCTTTGGAGTAGGTGGGACCACAGGCGCACGCCACCTCACCCAGCTAATTTTTGTATTTTTAGTAGAGACAGGGTTTTACTTTGTTGCCCATGCTGGTCTTGAACCCCTGAGCTCAGGTGATCTGCCTGTCTCAGTCTCCCAAAGTGCTGGAATTACAGGCATGAGCCACTGTGCCAGCTGGAGAAACATTTTTATTGAGGCATATTATCCTGGCAGGCTGCAGGTGGCCAAAGGCAATGGAGCGGAGGAGGAAGGGGAAGCAGAGATGGGTTAAGAGGTTTCTGCAATAACCTGCTCTGAGAAAATGAGGACTTGTCCCAGGGTGCAGCCCACTGGATGTGGATTTCCAGACCTGGCAAACTCCTACTCATCCTCCAAAACCCCAAGTCAAATGTCTCCTCTTTTTGCCATCACTTTCACTGATCCCCTCATCTCCTAGTCCAGGCAGAATGTATTGCCTCTTCCCCTCTCTTTTTATAATTCTTAAACTTAACTCTGTTAAAGCATATATTGAAGTGTGCTAGAGTTATTTGCTTATACATTTATTTCCCCTGATAGATTACGAACCACTTAAAAAGGGGCCGCTAATTGGTTTATCTTAATCCCTCTGGAGCCAACCTAGGTCCTCGGAGAACATTAAATTGATTGAATAAATCAAAGAAAGTGAGGACAAAAGGGAAGAGGGAGGCTGGCCGTTTTTAATGACACCGAGTTCAGGAAGGAAGTCACCAGCCGGCCTGTTCCCATCTAGCTGGCTGATTTCCCCAGGGAGCTTACTTGGGGGACTGCCGCCTCTCCTGGCCTTGCCCTCTCTCTGCCCCCAGGAGCTCTTGGCTTAATGGTCCTGTTATTTTAATTGGTTGCAATACTTCCCTGTCCCCTCCCACTGGTTTAGCTAATTGTGTTCTAAATCTGTCCCTTCTGGTGGAGTTGGTGGAATGAAGGCAGTTTAGTGAAGGATTCTTCAGCTGCAAAGCCTGGTGGAAACAGGAGAGAGGGCTGGGGGGCAGCCTCAGAGGAGCCGGAGGAGAGGGGGAGGATGGATGCAGGACGGGTAAACAGGGTCGGCCAGGGGATGCTTTGCCTGATGTGGGCAGAGCCTCCTGAGGTGGGGGAGCTGTCCTGGCCCTGACCACCCACAGAAAGAACTCCAGGCCTCCAGGGCTTCTCCTGACTCTCCTGAAGCTCTGGAGAGATCGTTTTGTTCCGTAGCTGGATTTTCAGGCCCAGGAATCTGTGAGCTTTGGGGGCACTTACACAGGAAACCGTCATCTCTTGTAAGCTGTTCCAGATGTTGATTACTATGTCTTGTGGGCCTTGAGGGGTGGGTGGAAATACTACATTAGATCTACACATTTGATTAAAACATGCGTCCCAATTGGAGAAACATTCAAACGTGGGAAATGTGCATTTGAAATGAAGAAATCGGGTATTTAGAATCAAGGCTGTTGCAGGAATCAAGGCTGGGCGGCTGCTCCCATAGCCCCTCCCATGCAGGAAGGTAGATTAAATGTAATTGGATTCAATAAACGGCTTATTCGGGATCCTGGCACGCAGAAGGCAGGGCTCCTGTGCCTTGCAGATTCTCGGCTCTCATGCTCCTCTCCTCCTCTCCCTGGCGGACGGAGCTTAGCAGTCACTGCGCTCCACAGATGGCCATGGCATTGGAACACGAGATCAAACAGGTTTGCTGACCCTGGTGGATGGGGTCCTGGGGACAAATGAATCAAATGGCAAGGAAGTCCCAGAGCGATCCCTGCTTTAACAGAGACCTAACCGCCGCAGATGGGGCCACAAAGGGAGGCACAGTGCACCCCAGAGAAGGCTTCTGGGAGGAGGTGTCATGTGATGGGGGCCCTGAAGGCTGACTAGGATTTCCTCATCCAAGACAAGGGAGGAGGGCAGTGCAGGCTGAGGGAACAGCAGCAGGGACAAAGGCTCTGAGGTGGGAGAGAGAGGCTGCCTGCTCCGTCTCATCTGCCTTTGTCCAGCATTCATTCAACCAGCCCAGGCTGTGTTTCAGGTGCTGGGGGCACACAAGTGAACAAAACAGAACCATTGCCCACAGGGGGCTTATATTCTGACAATTATTATTATTATTCTTATTTTGGAGATGGAGTCTCGCTCTGTCACCCAGGCTGGAGTGTAGTGGCATGTTCTCAGCTCACTGAAACCTCCATCTCCCAGGTTCAAGTGATTCTCGTGCCTCAGCCTCCTGAGTAGCTGGGATTATAGCCGTGCGCCGCCACACCTGGCTAATTTTTGTATTTTTAGTAGAGACGGGGTTTCACCATGTTGGCCAGGCTGGTCTTGAACTCCTGACCTCAGGTGATCCACCTGCCTCAGCCTCCCGAAGTGCTGGGATGACAGGTGTGAGCCACGATGCCCAGCCTATTCTGACAATTATACGTGAACAGATAAGTATATAATCTAATGTCTGGTTGGTAAGTGCTGTGATGGAAAATAAAGCTGTTGAGGAGACAGCGAGTGACCAGGGTCAGGAGAGACCTCGCACTGGCCCATGAGCACAGGTCTGTCTGGGGAGGGGCTGCGTCCAGCAGGGCTCTGGGTGGGCTGGATGGTCACAGGTGCAGCGAGAGAGGAAAGAAGGCAGAGCCTGGAAGGACTTTGGCGTGTGGGGTTTTGTGTGGAGGAGGAAGCTGATAGGACCTAGATTCAAACGGATCATTTCAGAGAAAAGACTCTACTGAGAGAGCCACAGGATGGGGAGACAGCTGTCAGGGTGGTCCCGGTGAGAGCCGACGTGGCCTGGGCCGGGGTGCAGTCATGGAGAAGGCATAGACAGTTCCCCCTGGGATGACAGACGCTGCCGATGGGCGCAGGTGGAGGGGAAAGAGGAGTCAGAGGTGCAGCCAAAGCTTGGGGTTCCAGGAACTGAGGAGGGTAGAGTCTCTGCTGGGTGGCCCAGACCCTCGGCCTCAGTTTCCTTATCTGAAAACCAGGGGGACTTGATGACCTCTTAGTTTGCTGCTGCTGCTTCCTTCTTTCTTCTTCTTCTTCCTCCTCCTCTTCCTCCTCCCCTTCCCCCTCCTCCCCTTCCTCCTTCTCCTTTTCCTCCTCCTCCTCTTTTCTTCCTCTTCTCCTTCTCCTTCCTCCTCCTTCTCTTCTTTTTCATCTTCTTTGTCTTCTCCTTCTTCTTTTTCCTTCCTCTTACCCCTCCTCCTCCTTTTCCTTCTTTCTCTCCTCCCCCTCCCCTTCCCCTCCCCATCTTCCTCCTCCTTCCTCTTCTTCCTCTTCCTCTTCTTCTTTCTCTTCTTCTTCTTCATCATCATCTTCTTCTTCCTTCTCCTTCTTTCTTCTTCTTGCCCAGGGTCTCTGTGCTCAAGCTGGAGTGCAGTGCTGCAGTCATAGCTCACTGCAGCCTTGAACTAGTGGGCTCAAGCGATTCTCCCACCTCGGCCTCTCAAGTGTGCATGCCACCATGCCTGGCTAATTTTTGCATTTTTAAATAGAGACAGGGTCTCACGATGTTGCCCAGGCTGGCCTCAAACTCCTGGGCTCAAGGGATCCTCCCACCTCAGTCTCCCAAAGTGCTGAAGTGATAGGCATAAGTCACCATGCCAGGCCTAGATTTCCTTCTGCTCTGAGCTTTGTGGCAGTCTCTGGGAAGGGGCCACCCAGGCCAGGGCACTGATTACACTCTCCCCAGCATACTCCTAAGGCCTGCCCCCTTTCCCACTCTTGCCAGAAGAGGACCTCTTGGGCAGGGCAGTCCAGGGAGGCCTGGGGCAGCCATTGCTTGTTTGGTGATCCAATTCCTTTTGCGCGGTTGGGCTTCAGCTCACACCCCCGACAACTCCTTCATGGGCTTCGTGTCCGAGGAGCTCAACGAGACGGAGAAGCAGCTCATCAAAGGCGGCAAAGCCAGCAACATGGCTGTGGTGTATGGCAAGGAGGCGAGCATCTGGAAGGTGAGCCCCGCCCCTGCTCGCAGGAAGCACCCGCCCGCCCAGCACAGGCCCCGCCCGGGTCCCTCATCTCCTTCCAGGATGCGGCGCCCACCTCCCGCCCCTGCATGCATGCTGGAAATGTCTCCCAGGAACAGTTCACGACAAAACGTTCCTAACTGCCATTTAAAAACACCCAGCCTGGAAGCTGACAGCTTGTCCTCCTGTAATAAATGATTCCTTCATTGAGGACTGTGACTAAATCTTCCACCCTCCCAAGGTGCTCAGTAAACAATGTAAACCCAGCAAGGGCGTGGTCGGTTGGTGGGGGTGGGGTCAGGCTAGACTTGGGGGTTCTGTGGGATGAGAGGCAGAGAGAAGCAGGAGAGGCTTAGAGACTAGAACCCCATCTTCAGGGTTGGGGGTCTCCAGAGAGGAGCTGCCTGCATGGGGTGTTGTCTGTGAATCATCACTAACCTCTCTCTCTCTCTCTCTCTCTCTGTTCCCTGCGCTCCGCCTGGCCATGAGGCAGCTCCAGGTATGGAAACCGCTTGCCGCCTGCCCCCTCTGCCTTCTGCTCCCTTCCCCTCTCCAGCAGCCGCTCCAGGGGTCTCTCCTCGAGATGTTCCCCTGACTCAGGCTCTCTGGAGCTGTGGCTCCTGTGGCTGGACCAAGGTGGGGAGAAGGGTGATGGGGACAGCAGGGTCCAGGAGCCGTTTTTCCTGGCTCCTCTGTGAGAGGAGGCAGGTCCCTGGAGGTCAAGATCCTGCTTGTCACGGCCACCGGGTGGCTCTGGGGAGTCAGAGGGACCAGCGCTGGATGGGTCATTGCATCAGGCAGGTGGCATGAGGTCAAGGTTAATAATGTAGAGACCGGTCAGGGGAAGCCGCTTCACCCTACATCAGGCCTGTTATGTGATCACTGTATTTAACCGCTCTCACAACTGCACTGGTTAGGATTAGATCCAGCTGTCGCAGGAAAACTCCAAAAGTAATTGTGATTTAAACAAGATGGACGTATATTTTCTTTCCTGCTTGCAAATTCCAGAGGTCGGGAGGGCTGGTGTGGCGTTCTCGGGGGTTTTCTTACCTTGACCTGTGTTTAGTTTCCACCCGGCCTTACCTCAGGGTTCAAGCGGGCCACAGCCATTCAAGTCATTACCTCTGCATGCCAGCCAGCAGGGAGGAGGAAGGGGCAGAGTGGGCACCATGTTTACGGCCATTCTTTCCCACACTGCTCGTCAGCTCCATCTTGGCCACAGGGCCATGCCGACTTCCAGGGGACACCGGGTGGCTTTATTTCCAGGAAGCTCAGTTCAGTGTGCCCAGCCCAGTTCCGGGGTCTATGACTGAGGAGGGAGGAGAGAAGGACTCGGGGGGGATCTCACAGTCTGGGCTGCATCCACCCGAGAGGCTGCTGTTTGCTGAGAGCTTGCTATGTGCCAGGCATTGTGGGAAGGGCTCACGTGCATCTCTTATTTAACCTTCACACCATGAGGTAGGTACTGCATGTGATCACACCCACTCTGCACATGAGGACGACCCCAGAGCGCAGTGAGTTGGAAGGTGACCCATAGCTAGTAAGCGCAGAGCTAATGTTCCAGGCTGTATCAATCTAAGTCCAGAGCCAGAGTGCTTGACCTTAACTCTGCACTCTCCCCAGCGGTACAAAGCCTTGGAGAATGGCAGAGAGAAGGCTTGGAAGCAGGAATCAAGGTCCAAGACCTCTGCTGAGATATCAGAGCTCACTGTGGGGTGTGAGGGGGGCGCTGGGAGGTAAGGCTCCCCGTGCTGATCGCCACAGCTGCAGAGAAGCCTGGGAGGATGTGGGCACTGGGTGCTGGGGAAGAGGGCAGAGTCGGAGGGTCATGGAACAAACGGAATCTACTTTCATCAGAAAATGCTATTAAGAAACTGGCCCAAGAGAATGAGAGGCTATGAAGTCTGGGAAGAGAAAGGTTTTATCTCTAGCACTGGAACTTCTGTGATAGCCCGAGGCAACCCTGTTCGGCTAGAGACCTCAAAGAAGCTGCTTCCAAAAAAAGACATCTTTGCTCTGGTATTTGTAACCAAAGGAAGTCAGAGGTGGCTGGATGAAGAGAAAAATGAAAGTAGCATCCTGGGAGAGATGCCGTCCAGAGTTCAGGGGACCAGGTGGCTGAGAAGCAGAGGAGGAAGGAGGGAAGATGGGAGGTCATTTATCATCCTTACGGGGAGAGGGAGCTGGGGGCCCAGGGTGAGGCGTTGGGTGATTTTTGTGCTAAGCAGGTCTGTCTTATTCCGCATTCCCCAGAAAGTGGAGCCTGAGGCTAAGGCTTGGGTGCTATTTTAGTAGATTGTAGTCCCAGGAAGCAGAGGGTGAGGGACCAAGGGAATGAAGCAGGAAGGAGGGAAAGGCAGCTGGTTCAGGCCCAGGGCAAACCCACCCTCATCCCTGGAGGAAATGTTCCAGACTCTCAGGGAATCATCTGGGTGAGCTACGGTGGAACTTTTCAATCTGTAGGTGGCAACCCATGGAAAAGTTGTGAATGCAACTCAGGGAGTCTTGACTAGCCTTTTTGGTTCGTGTACAATTTTTTGTAGAAGCATATGCTTTCCTTTCTCCTGGGTAAATGCCTAAGAATATAATGGCTGTTTAATACCGTAGAAGTCTGTTTGACTTTTTTTTTAAGTTGTCATGCCATTTTATAGACCTACCAGCAATGTAGGAGGCTTTAAATTCTTTCACAAAAAGTCATCACTGCTTGGCATGGTCAGTCTTGTAAATTTCAGCCATTCTAACAGGCATGGAATGGTGTCTTCTTGTGGCTTAAGCTGACATTTTCCTAATGACTAATGATGAAGACATTTTTGTGCGTTTCTCTGTCTTCCACGTATCTTTTTTGGTAATGTGTCTTTTAAAAAATTTTGCCTCTAGGAAATATTAGGTAGTTTATTTTCTTACTATGGAGTTTTTGGAGTTCTTTATATATTCTGGATCCAAGTCTTGTATCAATTATATGTTTTATAAATATTTTCTTCCAGTCTGTGGCTTGTCTCTCTCTCTCTCTTTCCATATACATACACACACATATATGTGTATGTGTGTATGTGTGTGTATGTATATGTAGAGACAGAGAGAGAGAGAGAGAGAGAGAGAGAGAGAGAGAGAGTGAGTGAGGGACATGGTCTTGCTATGTTGCCTACTCTGGTCACAAACTTCTAGGCTCAAGCGGTTCTCCAGCCTCAGCCTCTCAAAGTGCTGGGATTACAGGCATGAGCCACTGCACCCGGGCTTGTCTTTCAAAGAGCAAAAGTTCTTAATTTTAATGAAGTCCAGTGTTTTCTTTTATGGATTGTGCTTTTGGTATTGCATTCAAGAAATCTTTGTCTAACACAAAGTCACAAAGATTTTTTTTCCTTTTTTTTTTTGTATAGGTTTTATAGTTTTAGGTTTTGTATTTAAGTCTGTGATCCATTTTGCATTAACTTCTACATATAATAAGTGTAAAGTTCTTTCACTTTATAGATATCGTGTTTCATGACCATTTATTGATGAAACTATCCTTCCTCCACTGAAATGTTTTGCACGTTTGTCGAAAATCGATTGACCATACTGTGTGTGGGTCTATTTCTGGAGTCTCTATTCTGTTCCATTGATCTGCGTGTCTATCTTGATGCCAATACCACACTGTCTGGTCTACTGTAGCTTTGTAATAAGTCTAGACATCGGTAATAGGAGTCTGCTAACTGTTCCTTTTCAAAGTTGTTTGTCTATTCTAGCTCCTTTGCATTTCCAAATGAGTTTTAGAATCAGCTTATCAATTTCTACCAAAAAAAAAAAAAAAGTCTACTGGGGTTTTGATTGGGATTTCAATGTTGTTTTTTTTTTTTTTTTTGAGTTCTGGAAAATGAATATGAAAAACCGTAGGATAATTCAAGGTCCAGGATGACCCTATTTTATTCCAGACAGAATTTAGTTTTACTCTCAGCTTGTAGCTGGGGGCCCTAGCAATCTCGGATCACCTTAATCCATATAGTGATTGAGACAAAATAGATTCAGCCCCTGTAAGGACTGGTCTAGCTCTGTTTCCTCCTTTTTTCCAGGGTAGAATTCCCCTGAGTTCTAATCCCAAATATGGAGCTTCCATCAGAGGTCCCCCACCTTCGATGAAAGAAGGGATGGAGATAAGGTGGATGGATGGGTAGATGGATGGGTAGATGGATAAATGGATGGGTGAATGGGTGAATGGAGGGATGTGTGAGAGGGATGGATGGGTGAATGGATGGATGGGTGGGTGGACAAATGGAGTGATGGGCAGATGGATGAATGGATGGGTGGATGGTGAGTGGAGGGATGTGTGAGAGGGATGGATGGGTGAATGGATGGATGGGTGAGTGGACAAATGGAGTGATGGGTAGATGGATGAGTGGATGGGTGGATGGTGAGTGGAGGGATGTGTGAGAGGGATGGATGGGTGGATGGGCAGATGGATGAATGGATGATGGGTGGATGGATGGATAGGATGGATGTGTGAGAGAGAGATGGATGAATGATCTGGACTACAGAGAGCTCCATAGCTCCTCTGAGGAGCTTAGAGATCATTAGGGGTTCAGGGGAGGCCAAGTGGCCCCACGTGAATCCATTTAAGTATCGGTCTCCGTAGGGTTCCTTTGGAAAGAAAACAGTTTTATGGCTAAAAGTAATCCGGAAGCCTCTGCTCCAGTCCAATCTCTGCAACTCACAGATTTTGAGAGCCAGAGAGGGGAGGGGCCTTTTCCAGGGTCCCACAGCCAGTTAATGGCCAACCTGAGACTGGACCTACATCTTCTGACTTCCAGACCAAGGCGTCTCCTCCACCGACTTTGCCTCCTGTGGTTCACATGAGGCTCCCGTCTCCCGCTGTTCTTTCTCCAGGGGAAGGAGAAGTTCCTGGGCATCCTGAACAAATACATGGAGATTCACGGCACTGTGTACTACGAGAGCCAGCGGCCCCCCGAGGTGCCAGCCTTCGTGAAGAACCACGGCCTCTTACCGCAGCCTGAATTTCAGCAGCTGCTGCGCAAGGCCAAGGTGAGCTCCCATCCCCTGCACCATTCTCACACGTGCCGGCTGCAGACACTGAAGTCACCACCCAGGCCTGCCACCACCACTCAGGCCCCTTCCACATGTGGACGCACCCCAACATGCTCTGCTGCCCTGATCCCCCCATCTGGACAGAGCCCAGGGGCAGAGATGGGGGTGCCCACCAGGCAGGAGAGGCCCTATAGCGAAGGGGACCTGGGCAGGGCCAGCAGAGCAGCAGAACCGTGGCTCAGTGATGGGGAAGTGAAGTTGGACTCCCACCCACCCCCTTGCAGTACCAGTCCAGCCGAATGGACTCCTGGGTCAGGCCTAGCTTTTGGAGACACTGAGCCGGGGTGGTTGGGTGGGTGGAGAGAGGGCTCCTGGCTAGAGTGCCGTTGAGCCACTACTCCTGAGTGACTGCTTCAGGGGCCCCTGACCTGTCCTCCTGGAGCAGCAATTGGCACAGTGGGTAGAACCCTGACTGGGCCCTGGAGAGTCTCCAGCCAGGTTCTAGGCACCCCCCACCCTCTTTTTTATGAGACAAGGTCTTGCTGCGTCACCCACGCTGGAGTGCAGTGGTGCAATCAGGGCCCACTGCAACATTGTACTCCTAGGCTCACACAGTCCCCTCACCTCAGCCTCCTGAGTAGCTGGAACCATTGGCATACACCACCACACCTGGCTGGTTTTTAACTTTTTTGTAGAATTGGTGTTTTCCTACTCTGCCCAGGCTGGTGTCAAGCTCCTGGGCTCAAGCGACCCTACCACCTCGGCCTCTCAAAGTGTTAGGATTACAGACCTGAGCCACTGCAGCTGGCCCCAGGCCCTCTCTTGATCTCATCATAGCTTCTTTCCCAAGGGATCTTTGTGTGTGTGTGTGTGTGTGTGTGTGTGTGTGTGTGTGTGTGTGTGTTGGGGGCAGTGGAGATGCTCACGTGCAGTGAATAACCTGAACAACCTCACACAACAGCCCTGGATTCAGAGTCGTTTATTAACTGCCTTCCAGGCCAGCCCTGTGCACTCCTAGCATAAGTTACTTGAAAAAAAAAATAATGTCGGCTGGGTGAGGTGGTTCACACCTGTAATCTCAGCACTTTGGGAGGCCAAGGCGGGTGAATCACCTGAGGTCAGGAGTTTGAGACGAGCCTGGTCAACATGGAGGCCGTGTCTCTACTAAAATGCAAAAATTAGCTGGGTGTGGTGGTGGGTGCCTATAGTCCCAGCTACTTGGGAGGCTGAGGCAGAAGAATCCCTTGAACCCCGGAGGCAGAGGTTGCAGGGAGCCGAGATCGTGCCACTGCACTCCAGCCTGGGTGACAGAGTGAGACTTTGTCTCAAAAAAAAAGAAAACAAAAATTTAAAAAAGGTCAACTTTTATTTTCGGTTCAAGGGGTACATACGCAGGCATGTTGCTGGGTCTATTCATAATTCTGAGGTTTGGGACGTGAAGGCTCTCGTCACCCAGGTAGTGAGCATAGCACCCAATAGTTAGCTCTTCAGTCCTTGTCCCTCCCTCCTCCCCACTGCAGTGGTCCCCAGGGTCTACTCTTGCCATCTTTAAGCCCACGAGTAGCCAATGTTTAGCTCCCCTTTTTAAGTAAAAATATGCAGTATTTGGTTTCTGTTCCTGCTTTAATTCACTGAGGATATTGGCCTCCAGCTGTATCCGTGTTGCTGGAAGGGACATAGCTCTGTTCTGTTTTATTTCTGCATAGGATGTTATGGTGTTTATGTACCATAATTTCTTTATCCAATCCACCCGTGATAGGCACCTCTGTTGGTTCCGCGTCTTTGCTATTGTGAACCACCTCGCACAAGTTAGGTGCTGAATGAATGATTTGGGGATGAGTGAGTGAAGGTTCTTGGTGGTCTCTTACAGGTACGAGCCTGGAGCTTTCTTGGCTTGAAACCTTTACGCTTCTTTTCCTCCCTCCAGAATCATAAATCATAGCCTGATTGAGCAAGAAGAGACCACTGATAATACCTAATTGGCCCCCCTTGTTTCACAAATGGGGAAACTGAGGCCCAGAGATGGGAAGTGCTTGCCCGTGACACAAGATGGCCTGGGCTGGCTTTTCTGGCCCAGCTGCCTCCTGTGAATATCCCGAAGCCCAGCCTCATCCCTAGCATCCTGGGGCTACTGGGCTGAGGCAGCCCAGCCCTCCCTGATCACCGCCCCCCTTGACTCTGCAGCTCTTCATCGGGTTTGGCTTCCCCTACGAGGGCCCCGCCCCCCTGGAGGCCATTGCCAACGGCTGCATCTTCCTGCAGTCCCGCTTCAGTCCGCCCCACAGCTCCCTCAACCACGAGTTCTTCCGAGGCAAGCCCACCTCCAGAGAGGTGAGTGGAAAGCAACCTGGTCCCCGATCAGGAGGGGCTGGGACAGAGACCCCTGCAGGTCCTGGAAGAGGCAGATGAGATGTAGGGCAAAGGGAGAGAGGGGACAGTTGGATGGGGCGCTTTCCTTTGTTCCTGCCCCATTGGCAGGCGCAGGGTGCAGCTGCGTGCGGTCTCTGCCCTGGCCAGGTGTTCTCCCAGCATCCCTATGCAGAGAACTTCATCGGCAAGCCCCACGTGTGGACAGTCGACTACAACAACTCAGAGGAGTTTGAAGCCGCCATCAAGGCCATCATGACAACTCAGGTGAGAGCAGCCACATACAGTCGGGACCACCACTAGCCCACACTGTTTGTGTTCACTCTGATTAGAAAACGGTGCCCCTCTGGGTGAATTCAGGCCTGAGGTGGCAAATATGTCCATCCCTCCCCTGGTCAGACACAGCCCTGAGCCAGGGCATGTGGATTGGAGAGTGGAAGGGGGCCCCCAATGCATCTACTCAGGTGTGATGAGTGGGGAATGCCTTTGTGCAGTGAGCAACCTGCACAACCTTCCATGGCAGCCCTGGATCTCGAATTGTTTATGGAGCACGTTTGATGGCCAGGTGCTAAGGGAATGTTTTCAAGATGAGTGTGTGGAGGTTCCTTAAACACTGCTGCAGGTGTGGGTTTCTGGCCTTCCCACAGCACATTTCAAAATATAATGTGCACACAGACCATCTAAGTGCAGGTTCTGACTCAGCAAGTCTGGGTGGGACTAAGCTCCTGCCTTTCTAGGACAGGGGTGGTGCTGATGGTGCTGCCCTGGGGTCACGCTTTGAGTAGCAAGCGTGGGTTCTGGTGTGTGTAGGTGCACGTGTGTGGGCTGGGTGAGATGAGGAGGGGCTGGGCCTGATGCTTATCTCCTTTGTGGCTTTTGATCGTTCCTTGTGCTTGGCTGGTTCCTTCACTCTGGGGAGGCTCAGACCTGGTGAACGAGAGAACTTCCTCTCACTATGGTCCTCCTGGATCCCCTTCTTACTGTAGTTCAGATAACAGGCTGAGCAAAAATAATCACTCCGGGCCCGGTGCAGTGGCTCATGCCTGTAATCCAGCACTTTCGGAGGCCAAGGCAGGCCGATCGTTTGAGGCCAGGAGTTTGCGACCAGCCTGGCCAACATGGCAGGTTTCTCAAGGCCATGGACCGCCTGAGATTGGATTCCTCCAGGAAGTAACGTGAAGACAGGGATTTCAGCAGTAGTTTATTTTGGAAGCAACCCCAGGAAGCAGGCACTGAGGTGCCAGGTGAGTCAGGGTGTGTATCAGCAGGTGGCACCTGGAGCTTGTCACCACGGGGCCTTTGGGAGATGAGGTGGGTCACATTCCAGAGCTGTCTGGCATGAGCAGAAGAAGGCTAGGGTAGGTATCCTCCTCCTCCCATCTGTCCATGGCTGAGGGCGGCGCCTGGGATGCCAATTTCTAACACTTTTGGCCTGCACACGGGCAGGCTCAGCAGGCCAGAGAGCCCTGAGATGGAGTCACAGGTGACCGAGGGTGGGGTGCCGACATCCCCGCTGCATGCAGGGAGAAGCTGTGTGACCTGGTAATGCTGGGTCCTAGCAAAGCACTGGCCTAGATGGAGTGGGGAGGGTGGGGGATAAAAAGCTCCCTTGCCAGCTCTCAGCCCAGTGTTGTCCCTGTCCTGGGCTGGTGGCTTCAGTTCTGGCAAGACCTTGTAGAGCAAAAACAAATAGAGGCCAGGCGCAATGGCTCACACCTGTAATCCCCGCACTTTGGGAGGAAGTGGGCGGATCACTTGAGGCTGGGAGTTCGAGACCAGCCTGGCCAACTTGGTGAAACCCCATCTCCACTAAAAATAAAAATAATAATAATAAAAAAATTAGCCAGGCATGGTTGGCCTGTGATCCCAACTACTCAGGAGGCTAAGGCAGGAGAATCGCTTGAACCCAGGAGTCGGAGGTTACAGTGAGCCAAGGTTGTGCCACTGCACTCCAGCCTGGGCAACAGAGCGAGATTCTATCTCAAAAAATTAAAAAAAAAAACAAAACGAAAACCGAATAGAAACTTGGTCCCTTGGCCACGCCCTAGGAAGAGGGCCAGGTGTTTGACTGGTACCAGTTTACAGGCTTAAATGGGGCTGGAAGCACCAGTGCCAGGAAGAAGGCCTTAGGTAGGGACCTCAGTGCATAGAAGAGAAGAGTGAAGGGGGCTAACTGATTAATTTCACCGCTGGAAACTGACCAATCCCAGCCCACTGCATGGGGAAGCTGGCAGCAAGGCACACAGGTAGGGAAGGGGGCCCCTCCCACCCCACAGTCTCCTCCAGCTCTTTCTCCCCACTTCTCCACCCACCTCCCTCTGCTCTCCTCCCTCTTCCCGGTCTTGCAAAGCATTCCTCCAAGGCTTCTCCTGCAGAGAGGCTGGGGAGGGGGACTGCATGGACTTTTCCAATGTGGGGAGCAGGGTTTGACCCAACTTCCAAGACACATTGAGTGAGTGAGACACTCCACCCTGTAGATGATTCCACCCTGTGGTTCCCCGCAGAGGACCTGAAATCGGGGTCGGGGGAGGGCTGTGTGTGTGAAGGTGCTGGGATGGTCTCTGGTGTTTCTGGTTGGACGCACAAGAAATTGGTAACCAGGGGAAGGACTGAGTGTCTGGGGTGGGAGGAAACTTCCTTTTCACTGCTTTCCTGTTTGATTTTTTTTTTCTTTTTACATGAACATCTAGTTAATTTTGTTACTAGTTAATTAAAAAATAGCAATTACAAAAGGATTAAGGAACCAAGCTGTTGCAAATCCGACCAGCTGAGACTTGTGCTGGGCCTCAAACCAGCTGAGGCCCCTCTGCCCTCAGGCCCCTCCCTTCTGTGGGCCCCACCCCTCCTCATAACAGTTCACCCCTTCTTAGCTCACAGCAGCTCAAAAACCTTCATGTGCCCAGGCTGGGCGTGGTGGCTTACGCCTATAATCCCAGCACTTTGGGAGGCCTAGGCGGGCAGATCACGAGGTCAGGAGTTTGAGGCCATCCTGGCCAACATGGTGAAACCCTGTCTCTACTAAAAATACAAAAATGAGCTGGGCATGGTGGCGGGCGCCTGTAATCCCAGCTACTTGGGAGCCTGAGGCAGGAGAATCACTTAAACCAGGAATTTGGAGGTTGCAGTGAGCCAAGTAGCACTACTGCACTCCAGCCTGGCAACAGAGCAGGACTTCGTCTCAAAAAAAAAAAAAAATTCATGTGCCCAAGTCACCTGGGGAGGGGCTTAAATGCAGATTCTTGAGCCCATCCCACCCCTTCCCATTTAATAGGACCCAGCTTCACCTGGGAATCTGCATTTTAAACAAGAACTCTGGGTAATTCTAATAATCCTATTTTATTATTTATTTTAATTTTCTTTTTATAGTATTTGAATAGAGATGGAGGGGGGTGTCTCACTTTGTTGCTCAGGCTGGTCTCGAACTCCTGGGCACAAGCAATCCTCCTGCCTTGGCCTCCAAAAGTGCTGGGATTACAAGCATGAGCCACCAGGCCCAGCCTATTTCTATTTTAGAAAACAGATTTAGGGACAGCTGGTGGAGGTTGAGAGCAAATGAGGGTTGCCATCAAGGGGAGTGGTGTGTCACTGCAAGTCACATGGCCTTTTACAGGGAGAGGGAGGAGAGGCCAGGAGGGGGAGTAAGAGGTGAGAAGAGGGAGACCTAAGACGTAGCTCAGCCGGCCCCAACCTGACGGCCAAGGAAAACCAGGGACCGGCGCCTCTTCTGCGTCTCTGCACCTCCCCGGGTTTGCCTGTGGGCATCTCTGGGTCCAGAGCAAGGCCATTCAAGGTGATGCCAATGCCTCCCTGCTGTCACTCCCGCAGGCCAGCAGTTCCCAGGCAGGACCAGCACCTGTCACTCTGTCAAGACTGATGAGGGCACACACCTGTAATTAGACCTAATGGGGGTAATTTCCAGGCCAGGCAGGCTGGTTCCTCAGGCAGGAGATTCGTGGCAGGCAGAACGTCCCCTGGCTGCGAGTGTTTGCTTCACACAGGGACCTTTGAATTACCTTGTGACAAGGGCTTCAGACACAGGAGTGAGAATAACTCAGAGATTTGCTGTCATGGAGCGGGGAGGCGGTGTTCTGAGGGGAAAGCTCTTCTCTGGGGAGTTTTATTTATAACCTTGGGAGTGAAGCCTTGTCCCCGCAAGACCCCCAGGGGCGTATGGGGCTCAGAGGCTTTCGGGACTTCTTCATGCGTGTCTGGGGAACCAGCTGGGGCAGCAGCCAGGGGCTTCTTGGGCCAATGGCTTGGGAACGAGGGCAGGTTGGGACAGGGCTGTGCAGAGCACGGGGCTCGAAGGCTGGGCTGAGGATGGGAACTTCGGATTCTCTGGGACTTCGAAGTTGCCCCAGCGTGAAGAATACCCATGCAGCGTGCCGGGGGAAGTCAGTGCTGGGGGAAGGTCCGACTTCAAGGGTATCAGTGGCGGCTTCTTCCCTGGGACCCTTGAGTGTCAGGATGTCCCCTTGGCCAGAGGCCCCAGGACAGGTCTCCTGAGAAGTGGATACGTAGGAAGCAGGACCAAGTGTGGCGCAACTGGACTTTCTCGTACTACCCAGTTCTGATAAGGAAGAAAGGAGGTGGTTGCAGGCTTGAGCCAAAAGGTTAGATTTTACCCCCTGGCTAAAGACAGGAAAGTTGCTAGGAGGTGGGTGGGGCCGGGGCGGGTGCCACCAGGTGTGCTGGGTGGGGAGGTTGAAGGCCGAAACAGACCTTTCTCTGAGTCTGAGATGGCACCTCCCTGGGTCCTGACTGCTGCCCCTCCTCGTCTACGTCAGTGGTTTTCTCTACGGTGGCTCCGCACTGGGCCTGAGAAGGTTAATGGAACAAGAAGGGAATGGTGGGTTAAGAAGTGGGGAGGAGGTGGGGGTGCCCCCTTACTCCTCTATCACCTCTTCCCTCCATTCCCCTGGCTTCCTGGACCCCAGCTACTCCATGCATCTGCCCACAGGGCAGGTTACTGGGTGACTATTAGATATTTATGTATTTATTTATTTTTGAGACAGAGTCTCGCTCTGTTGCCCAGGCTGGAGTGCAGTGGCACAGTCTCGGCTCCCTGCAACCTCCGCTTCCCAGGATCCACTGATTCTCTTGCCTCAGCCTCCCAAGTAGCTGGGATTACAGGCACCTGTCATCATGCCTAGCTAGCTTTTTTGTATTTTTAGTAGAGACAAGGTTTCACCATGTTGGCCAGGCTGGTCTGGAACTCCTGACCTCAGGCGATCCGTCCACCTCCACCTCCCAAAGTGCCGGGATTACAGGCGTGAACCACCATGCCCAGCCAACTATTAGATATTTAGACAGACAGCGTGAGGCCTCTGTTCAGAGGTTTGTGCCTGGTGGGGGCAGGGTGCTTTACAAAAGTCATCTCATTCCTGCCGACTGGGAGATGCTCCTGTGTTCCTCTGCATGAATGTCCCATGTCTTGGGCAGGATACAGGCAGAGCTGGGGTGCCTTTTCATTCATGGCTATTTCCTCAGCACCCACTGTATGCCAGGCACTGTGCCAGCCACTGGGCATTCAATGTGAACGAGCCATCGTCCTCACTCTCAGGGGGTCCATGAGTTCATGAGAGAGATGAGGAATGAACAGGAGATGGTAACACAGGTGCCATTCTGTGCTGGGGGAAGTCGGGGGTGCTGGAGCCACCAAGGGAAGTGGGCGTGTAACAGGAGTGGGGTGGGGCTCAGGGACAGCTCCCTGGAGTAGGTGATGCCTAAGAGGGTGGGTGGGCTGTGGGAAGAGGAGGTGTCATAGCCCAGGAGGGGACAGAGCGCTGAGCTTTATGCTCAGTGGAGTTGGGACCAGGACCTGGGAGGGAGTGGGGAGGGATGAGGCTGGGCCTCATGGATCCTGAGTCTGAGTCTCTGAGGGCCTCTGGAGGGTGTGCCGGGGAACAGGGACTCTGAGGTGGGTGGAAGGGCCAGGTGGACGGGGTGGTTGGCTCCCTAGGCATAGCACAGGATGTGAGAGCCCACCAGACCTGCACCCCCAGTGCTAAGTGTGGCAGGGCCCCCGGCAGCTGGGCCTCCTCCCGCCCCATGTGTCTGCCCGTCCCTCCCACAGGTAGACCCCTACCTACCCTACGAGTACACCTGCGAGGGGATGCTGGAGCGGATCCACGCCTACATCCAGCACCAGGTCGGTGAGCCCTCGTCTCTGCCCCAGACCCCTCAGACCAGAGGAGAGGGCTGAGCAAGCTTTGTGATCTGCCCAGGGCCCTGCACCCATGAGACCATCCAGCTCCCTGCTCCCTCCTCCAGCCTGTCCAGGCTCTTTTCCCAGAGTTCCCTCAGGGCTGGAGACAGGCAGGCCTAACCACAGGTGGGCGTGTTAAGTGGCACTGCTTGGGGCGCCCCTGCCCTGGGCCCAGCTCCAGAGCCCAACTCCACGGCACTCAGAAACACAAAGACTTTCATTCTTAGAAAATAGTGGTTCGAAAGTCTGGTGACTGATTGGGATTTGGTAACTGAATGGGAAGTGAAGATCCCCCGCCCACCCGCTAAGGATGACGGTGAGACTGGAATGGGAGATGAAGATCTCTGCCCTGAGAAACCAGAGGAGAGCCCCACTATTTCAAAAGCTTGGCCACCCCCAGCTCCCGAGGGAGCGCCCAGGCAGGCAGCTGTCCCAGGAGGACACTCCCTTCTCCTCCCACGGGTGCTCAGAGTGCCTGGAAGTCATGGGTGAGGAGGAGGGCGTGCCCTATTCTGGCCCCCAGCTTTGTGCCAGCAGATCTAAGCCACCATGAGGGCTGCAGGTGGCCCAGACAGAGCATGGCTCTGCAGGCTCTGGGTCTCCAGGGTGATGCCTGGAGTGGGCCTTGGGCTCAGGGCCCTTGGGCAGGTGGCTGTATGGCTTTTAGAGATTACCGTGAATAGGCTGGGCATGGCGGCTCACACTTGTAATCCAAGTACTTTGGGAGGCTGAGGTGGGCAGATCACGAGATCAGGAGATCAAGACGATCCTGACTAACATGGTGAAACCCTGTCTCTACTAAAAATACACACACACACACACACACACACACACTAGCAGGGCATGGTGGCACGCGCCTGTAGTCCCAGCTACTTGGGAGGCTGAGGCAAGAGAATCGCTTGAACCTGGGAGGTGGAGGTTGCAGTGAGCCAAGATTGTGCCATTACACTCCAGCCTGGGTGACAGAGTGAGACTCCATCTCAAAACAAAAAAAAAGTTTCCATGGATAGCGTGTGGCCTCTCCATCTTGTCCTTGGCCGCACCAATATTAGGGGCTGAGAGAGTCTGGTTCTCCCCTGTCCCTTTACAGATGGGAATACTGAGGCCCCCAGACGGGAGGGCATGCTGAGGTCATGGGGTGAGGGTCCAGGGCCGTGGCCAGAACCCAGGACTGTAGCCAGACACTTGTGGCGGTATCCTGCAGGAAGCTCAGAAAAGCATCCATGGGGCCCTCCTGCCCCTGGAGTTGAACCCTGCAGGGAGAGCCTCACAGCCAGCCTGGGTTCCTGTCCCCATGGTGGGCAGGGCTCATGGGCCCCAGCGTAGAAACCAGAGCCTGACCTGAGCATCAAGACAGCTCCAGGGCAGACAGGATACAGAGGGCCCTGAATCCAAGTCCTGTTCTGCCGTCCAACCCCAAGGCCCTGGGCAGGCGCTGTGACCTCTCAGCCTCCATTCTCCCTGTAAGTGACCTTGAGACACGAGTGTCCATTGGAAGTCAATGAAATAATGCAGGTAAAGCTACCTGGTATTCAGTAAGCGCCCATTAGTGGTGGCTGGTACTGTGGCTTATACTGGCAGGGCCACACCTTCAGGTGTCCCCATGGTTCACCTGGCTGGCGTTTCCCCACCTAACACTGCTCCCCTCCTCGCAGGACTTCTGCACAGCTCCAGGCCCTGCTCCACCAGGGGCCCATGCCCCGCAGAGCCCTTTTATCCTGGCCCCAAATGCCACTCACCTCGAGTGGGCTCAGAATGCCAGCTTGACCCCAGGGGCCTGGCCCCCGGTGAATTCCCTGCGGGCCTGGCTGGCCGTGCCTGGGAGGGCCTGTACCGACACCTGCCTGGACCACGGGCTGATCTGCGAGCCCTCCTTCTTCCCCTTCCTCAACAGCCAGGACGCCTTCCTCAAGTGAGTGTGGGCCCCCACTCCCCAGCCCCCGTCCTCGCTGGCCCAGCAGGCTCACCATGAGCTCTCACACCCAGAACTGGCCCTCAGCCCAGCCAGCGGTGGGGGATTTGATGCTTTCCAATGAGTCAGGAAGGACCCAGAAGGGACCCTGCAGGCCAACATCCAGGTCACTGCTGCCCCACTCTTGGCCAACCCTTAAACTACAGGGAAGGCTCCTTCAAGTCCCTGCTCTCCTTCACCCCCTCAGCCCCCCACCCAGCCTGTTTGGGCATTGTCTAGCCCAGACCATGAAAGCTGTCCCGGGTGTAACGGTAGGGAGCTGTAACACTTCCCCTTACCCAGTCTGGGATGGGGGTGGGCCAGAGAAGGGGAGCAGGCAGTGCTGGGCTGGGGGGAGCCCCTACCCTGGCCCAGCCCTTCAGCCCAAGCAACCAAAGCTGAGTGACAGTGCTGTGCGGTGTGTGCCAGGCTGCAGGTGCCCTGTGACAGCACCGAGTCGGAGATGAATCACCTGTACCCGGCCTTCGCCCAGCCCGGCCAGGAGTGCTACCTGCAGAAGGAGCCTCTGCTCTTCAGCTGTGCCGGCTCCAACACCAAGTACCGCCGGCTCTGCCCCTGCCGTGACTTCCGCAAAGGCCAGGTGGCCTTGTGCCAGGGCTGCCTGTGAGGCCACCTCTGCCGCCCTGCCTGGCACCCATGTCTGGCTCTCCCCTGCCACAGGAGAGAGTACCAGCAGGTCCTGGGCTCCGGCTGCGTGTCCTCCTCGCAGCTTCCCCAGGCCGGAGCTTCCTTCCTTCACCTGGAAGTGTCCAGAGGAGAGCCGTGCAGAGGAACAGGAGGCGGCGGCACACCGAGCCCCTGGGACCTCCCAGGCAGGCTTCTGGTTCTCTACTGGGAACTCACAGCAGCATCAACGCCAAGCCGATGTCGGGCTGCTCAGAGAGTCTGCATGGCCCAGGAGCAGGTGGTCGAGGCCCCTTGCTTTGTGCAAGGCCGGATCTGGGCCAGGTGGAGAAGGGGGCCCAGTCGTTCTTGGGCCCAGGATGGGGCCTCTAGACCTGCAAGGGAGGGGAGCAGGGACCAGGCTGCCCCATGGTCCCTGAAGGGTCCAAGGAGGGCCCCTCCCGTGGACCTGGATGGTACCTGCTCCGGGCAGGGGAAGTGAGGGCTTGCTCTCCTCCTGTGAGGGGAGCCAGGCACACAGGGCCCGCTGGCATTTGGGTTGTGGATGCAGGGGCAGGGGGTGGGTGGAAGGCTAAGCCAAGGGGCCCTGTTTGTGCCTCCCCTTAGCCCCTTCCCTCCCGATTTCCCGATTCCACCACCCTCCCTCTACACCTGGGGACCACAGTTGGGGGTGCAGGGACCACCCAGACCCTGGTTGAATTATTTCTCTCTCCTGCTTGTTCCAACCCCTTTTCACTCTGGGCTTCTCCCAAAACCCATCCTGGCATGGCCTGCCACTCCAGACGGTGGATTTGTTCCAAAGCCTCAAGCCCTGCCCCCTCCAAGGGGAGGTTTCCATCCCAGCCTCAGAACACAGGCTTTGAGACCCCCGCCCGGGGGTGGCCTTTGTGCACCAGGCACTTCCGCAGATGCTGACTCCTTAACCCCCAGCATCTTTTGCAGACAAGGGCTTGGGATGGAGCCTCAGCCCCATGGCACGCCGTGGCTAGTTTCCAGTTGCCCCGTCCGCTTACCCAGGCAGCCACCAACCCCATCCATGTCAAGTCCTTGTCCCTACCTCCAGGCTCAAATTGCCTCCAGATCCAGCCGTCCTTCTCTGAGTGGCATGCCTGCCCCAGGATGCCCCCTTCCCCTCTCCCCACACCCAGAGCCCCGCCTGCCTCAGCCGGTCAGGCCTTCTGAACACTGCCACCCACCCAGTTTTATAATCTTGCGCCCTCTCCGGGCAGCCCCACCCACCAACCTAGGCCTGCTCCTCCGCCCTTCCCAGGAGGCAGCCCCAGGACGCTGAGAGTTGATGGAGGGGCCAGGCTGGACACTTCCCACGGGAGTCCCCTCCAGACCTGGCTGGCCCCTGCCCCCCGCAGAAACCACAATGGCAAGAAACTCATTGGTTCCCAAGGACTGACCTGTGGGGGAAAGCAATAGAGACACTCTTTTTCTCTTTTTTTAAATATTTATTTCTTGAAATAATAAATATTTTATTGGGATGTGAGATGAAGAGGAACTATGCTGGTTCTCATCTTTCCTGCGGCATCCAGAGCTCGCCCAGGATGGAGGGCAATAGCTGGGGTCCCCAGGTTCTGCTCCATGTCACGTGGGGCACACGGGGCGCTCAGGTCTGCAGAGCTGGGCGCTCTCTGCTTCAAGCCACCCAAAAGAAGTCCCTGCTGGTGGCAAAGACCCAGGGTCATCTCCTGGCTGTTCCTGAGCTGTGACTGCAGGCACCCTGACAAGCAGTGGCATACTCAGTTGTGTCCGCCCCAGGCTGGCCTCTGCCCGCCTCCAGCTGGCTGTGACAGTGGCAGCGTGGGGTCAGAGTACACAAATCCATTTTGATAAGAGCCTGAGCTGGATAATGAGAAAATTAGCCAGTGTTTACCACCTCGGGTACTGGGCTGAGTTTGTCACGTGCTTCAGTAGTCATTTCATGCACTCAGCTGCCCTAGCAGGTAAGTACTATTATATGAATCTTTCCATTTTACATCGAGAGGCACAGAGAGTTCAAATAACTTGCCCAAGGTCACACAGCTTGTAAGCAGGGAGGTGGGATTTGCTATAAAATGGGGATCACAGCCAGGCACGAAGGCTCACATCTATAATCCCAGCACTTTGGGAGGCCGAGGCGGGCAGATCACGAGGTCAAGAGATCTGCATGGTGAAACCCCATCTCTACTAAAAATACAAAAAAATTAGCTGGGCGTGGTGGCGGGCGCCTGTGATCCCAGCTCTACCCGGGAGGCTGAGGCTGGAGAATGGCTTGAACCCAGGAGGCGGAGGTTGCAGCGAGCCGAGATCACTCCACTGCGCTCCAGCCTGGCGACAGAGCAAGACTCCATCTTGAAAAAAGAAAAAAAAAAATCAGGGGGATCATTTTCAAGTTGCGGTGAGGAGCAGATGACTGGCCAGAGTGACAGCCTGGCATGAGGACTGCGCCTGCACCGTCTGCTCCAGGTTTTACGTGATCCCGTATTTCAGTCACTGCAAAATCAGGAACTTCCTTCCAGCCAAGGGTTCTCTGCTGGGACAGTTTTGCTCCCGGGAGGACAGCTGGCACTGTGTTGTGTTGGATCGTCATGACCTGAGGCATGGGTGGCATGCCATTGGGGTAGGGTCCGAGGAGGCTGGCAGCACCCTCCAGTGCACAGGACAGCGCCCCCTCCCGCAGGATGATCTGGCCTGAAGCGTCAGCAGCGACAAGCTTAACACACCCTGTTCCAGGCCAGTGGTTCTCAAATTTTGGCATGCATCAGAATCACCTGATTCGTGAGCTTACTAAAACGCAGGTTGCTGGGCCCCACCCCGAGAGTTCCTGATTCAGCAGGTCTGGGGTTGGGCCTTGGGATTTGAGTCTTTAATAAGCTCCAGGTGGGCGGGAGGATTGCTTGAGCCCAGGAGTTTGAGACCAGTCTGGGCAACATAATGAGACCCTGTCTCTACAAAAGAGAAAGAAAAAGAGGCCGGGCACGGTGGCTCACGCCTGTAATCCCAGCAGTTTGGGAGGCCAAGGCGGGTGGATCACCTGAGGTCGGGAATTTGAGACCACCCTGACTAACATGGAGAAACCCCATCTCTACTAAAAATGCAAAATTAGTTGGGCGTGGTGGCACATGCCTGTAATCCCAGGTACTCGGGAAGCTGAGATGGGAGAATCACTTGAACCTGGGAGGCAGAGATTGCAGTGAGCCGAGATCGTGCCATTGCACTCCAGCCCGGGCAGCAGGGCAAGACTCTGTCTCAAGAATAAAAAAGAAAAGAGAGCCAAGGTTGGTGGGAGGCTGAGCGGGGGAGGGTGGCTTGAGCCTAGGAGTTTGAGGCTGCAGTGAGCCATGATTGTACCACCGCACTGCAGCCTGGGCAACAGAGCAAGACCTTGTCTCAAAAAAGGAAAAAAAAAAAAAAGGCCAGGCGTGGTGGCTCACACCTGTAATCCCAGCACTTAGGAGGCCGAGGCTTGAGGTGTAGACCAGCCTGGGTAACATAGACCTCATCTCGTAAAAAAAGAAAACAACAAGAACTTCAGGTGCTGCTGCTGCTACAGGGGGCTGGGGCCCACACTTTGAGAACAGCTGGTCTAGACCAAGCAGATACTAGTAGATATTTCAAACATGAAAGTACTAATAACTCGGTACCAGTTTTAATTGATTACGTTCAACGGTAACAGTGACTGTGGCCATTTTCTTCTGTTCCAGCATGTCATGCCAGGTGAGAGACCTCATAAAACCTGCTCACAGAGATCAAAGCCACAGGCCATCAGAAGTCCTCCTGTCCCTTCATTTTACAGATGGAGGCTGGAAGAGTCCAGGGGCCTGATCCATATCGTGTAGCTGGAGGAAGAGCTTAGATCTCCTTTTGTTTTTTTTCCTGAGACGGGATCTTGCTCTGTCCCCCTAGGCTGGAGTGCAGTGGTGCGATCTCAGCTTACTGCAACCTCCGCCTCCCAGGTTCAAGC
>CAUYLG010023451.1:0-23490 GCA_963573385.1 Cacajao melanocephalus | reverse complement strand
CTGTTGCCCAGGCTGGAGTGCAGTGGCACAATCTCAACTCACCACAACCTCCATCTCCTGGGTTGAAGCAATTTTCCTGCCTCAGCCTTCCAAGTAGCTGGGACTACAGGTGCGTGCTACCGTGCCCAGCTAATTTACGTATTTTTAGTACAGACGGGGTTTCTCTATGTTGGCCAGGCTAGTCTTGAACTCTTGACCTAGTGATCCGTCCATCTTGGCCTCCCAAAGTGCTGGGATTACAGGCATGGGCCATCGTGCATGGCCGAAAAGTCCATTTTTTAAAAAGTAATATTTAGGGAAGTATTATCCCTTCATTTAGCTAAAATTAACAGGCTCTACCATGTGCCAGGCATGATTCTAACTCTAGGGATGCAGTGATGAACAAGCTCCTTAGGGAGCAAATATGCTCCTTTTTTCTCTTGGTCTTGATTCCTTCTCTTATCTATATATATTTCTGATTTTTTTTCTTCCTGATATATTATTTCCATGACAAGTCATTTCAATTCTATTGAAGAGTATACCCCAATGTAATCATGACTTGTATCACCTGATGTCCTGCAGACTCCACAGTGGGAGGGGGTACAGTCTGTCCTCAGCAGCCTCCCCACTCCCCAAGCCTGGGTTCAACCAAAGCCCCACACTGGGCTCACACCCTCCTTATGAACACGAGTGAGGTCCAGAGCCCAACTCCGTCCTCATGGGGGGCAGGGACAGGGCTCTCACTGGCACTCATCTACTGCCCTCCTCTCCCAAGTATGACTTCTTTCAGGGCTCCTAATCCCTGCACAGGTCGGGATTGCAGATATCTATGAGAGGGCCACGCCCCAGGCAAACAGGGTGTGGCCAGACAACTTCTCCCTCAACCCTGATTGTTCTGTGGCACTTGGAGACTCCCTGTGCTTAAGGTCTCAGTTCCAGCCCAGTCAACATACCCGATTATACTCAAAAAGAACTAACCATGTGTGTGACTCAGTGCCCAGGGAGGTATCGAGGCAAAAAGTGCTGCTGGATTTGGAGGAAAGTGAGTCACTGAGGGCTTGGGCAGCAGCTGAGGCTTTAGGAGGCTTCCCAGTCAACACTGAACTGAGGTGGTCTTACAGGAAAAGTGGGAGAGAACATTTGTGTGAGATAGTTAGGGCCTAGCTTTTAAGATGTGTTCCTTGGTTGGTTAGAGGTGGGTGGAAGGTTGGGACAGAACCTAGTTCCTCACCAAAGTGCCTCTGTTTTTATGTTTACACGCCCATTAGCAGTGGTTCCTAAAGTTTTCTGACCAAGGAACAGAATACCTGTTAATAGCCTTCTCCTAAACTAGTGTTCTAAGAAGAGTAGTTTGCAAACCATCATTCAGGTTTATACATTGGGAAAGTATTTCTGTTGCGCTTTAAAAAAAAAGTTTTTATGTCTGAAACGACAGATGCAGTCTGGCCCTTTTCCTTACCAGGAGCAGCCCCAATTCACTCAAGTGTGCACAGTGGTAGGCCCCGCAGACACACAGCTTTGGGTCTTCTCATGCTAAGCCCCGTGCTGTTCCCACCTTAACTATATCCCTGGTCTTAGGGTATCAGGCACACCAGCATCTTAACAGTTCTGAAGAGCCTCATGGTAAAATCTATTTACCTTTACTTGATATATGGATGTTACATGGGCACAGATTTCTTCCCCCAGCACATCTCTTAACACTTTGCACAGCCATGTCTGGAGGAAAACCAGTTTGGGAAACACAAAAGGCATATGCTGGTCAATACTCAGCTTTGTCATGTCATGCACAATTTACAGAGTAAAAACACGGAAGCTCATTTACCCAGCAGGAGAGCAACTATTAAGGACCCTGTTAACCTAGTGAAGACCTACGAAGCTGAGTGGTGACCACACACACGCACAGCAGGGTCCAAAGTGCCTTCAGAATCAGACAGAGCTCTAATCAACTCCAGCACATTCAAAATTAAAATGTCTCTATTCCTGCCAATACTGAAAAACTATCTGAAAGACAAGACAGTGCTTGCATTTAGCCACAGATGCAAAAGATTAGTTGTTAAAACACGGCTGCTGGAAGACCTCAGGATGTGCACAACAGAGAATCCAGAGGGGGCAGTAGAGGGCAAGGCAGGGACTCCGCCTCCAAAGCCAGCTCTACTCTTAGCAACCAACAGGGGATGTTAAGATGGGCTCTTGGAGCCAGAACTACAGAAGAGGCGTGAGGCCTCTCCCCACCATCTTTCACAGGGTTGAGATCAGGGGTTTTAAGCACTCTTTATACACACGATAAACAACAGATCACTTTAAAACCTAAGTTCCCAGGCCAGAAGCCATTTATATGGTCTGCAAAGGGATGCAAATAGTTACGCAATGCCAGGTACCTCAGAATAACAACAGCTTACACTTATGGAGCATCAATAATGTAAGGAAACTACAGGGCTCTGCACCAGGCACAGTCTGGACATCTCTGATCCTCACACCCCGACTCAGGAAGCAGGCAGCACCTCCATCACGTGGCCAGGTTTGCTCAAGGTCCCAAAGCCAGCTCCTCCCCTACCTCATGCCTAACCTATGACTTATCCAGAGTCTTCCCACTCCTTTCACCATGGGATAAATCACCATGTATGATTTCTCTTCAAGGAAAGCAGTACAAGACCTGGGGTAGCCAGTGCTGAGAGTCTGACAAAGCCCACAGCGTGACTGCTCATTCTCAAAGGGATCTAGCTGTAGTAACATCTTAATTTTTCTAAGAAAAATAATCCAAGAATTTTTCACCTCCCAAGGGAGGCCATCCCATGAGGAAGATAAATTTAAAATATCACCCTCCTCTCCCTTGAGACAATCAAGCAATGAGCAAATAATTTTTGGTTCAGAAACAAAGGAGCTAATTGCAAGTGTAAATTATTTAACCTGCAACCAAGGCCTATGCCTGGGATCTTTGGTTTAGTTGTTTTTCTCCAGCTAAATAAACAATGCCCAAGCTAGGACCTGAGGATAGCAAAGAAGTAATAAAAAACTACCTGCTCTGGAAGGGCAGAGATGGCCCTCAGGAGTTAAAGCTGCCTATGCTGGCCAGAAGGACTAATTAGCAGCAATTAGTTGACCAAAGCAGCCAAGGAGTGGAGGCAAATAAGTTCCTCATCGTTGACAAGAAATGGAGAGGCTCTCAGGGAGAGGATTCCAAGGGCTCAGGATAGTCAAAAGAAAACAGAGTGCAGGCAAGGCCAGGGTGCATCAGAGGGCAGCAAGGTGTGCACCCCCAAAGGAAGCCCACCGCTCTCAGCAGCCACACTCCACTCTAAGTCGTGCTTGCCACAGACCCCTGAAGGCACTGTTTTCCACTAAGGACAGAAGCATTCGGGTCGTTGATGTCCCAGGAAGCTTGGTTTGGTCTGAGAGTGGCCTGTGTCACGAAGGCCTATTCAATCAGTGTCCCTGACACGTTTCAAGCCAGGTTCTCTGTGTGAACAATTTTGCTATTTTGGAATTCTCAAGCCACAGATAAGAGTTGAACTTTGGACACTACATTCAATTTCCATTTTTTGGCAAGATTCTCACCTTCAACATACATTTTCATACTTCATTTCAACATACATTTTCATACAAGCATGCTCTAACACATACATTAAACCCAGAGGTTACCCAAGTGGCAGAATCTTGGCTCACTGCAACCTCCACCTCCCAGGTTCAAACAACAGCTGGCCAAAGTATATCACAGGCTCCAACTAAAATAGGTTTGTTTGTTTTTAATCTAACCACTTAGAGCACACAAACAGAGTTATCCAATAAAGTGCCAAACATTTTTTTATTTTTAAAAGAAAATCCAGGCTGGACACGGTGGCTCACACCTGTAATCCCAACACTTTGGGAGGCCAAGGCAGGTGGATCACCTGAGGTCAGGAGTCTGAGACCAGCCTGAACAACATGGTAAAACCCCATCTCTACTACAAACACAAAAAATTAGCCGGGCGTAGTGGTGGGCGCCTGTAATCTCAGCTACTCAGAAGGCTGAGGCAGAATTGCTCGAATCCGAAAGCTGGAGGTTGCAGTGAGCCAAGATCGTGCCATTACACTCCAGCCTGGGTAACACAGTGAGACTCTGTCTAAAAAAACAAAAGAAAAGAAAAAAGAAAATCCAGAAAACCTTATTATATGGTTTGATGATATAACTACACACGATTTCAGAAAACCACAGGATGGTCAGCATCTTTCTTGCCAATCGATTGCCCACAGAATTTTACTGCAAATGCTACCCTGCTCAAAAAGCCAAATTTTCAGACCGTTTAAATTAGTAATGGAGCAAAAACAAAGCACATATAGAAGATATAGGAAACAAACCGCCCTTCAGCCATAAATATCTGAAGCTGTTTAACTACACTGCTAGCATTCGGATTTTCTTTTCCCCCTTCCTTTCTCATGGTCCTAGCTTCATAGATGAAGTTGAAATCTCAGAAAGCAGTGTCGCATCGCCACATGATTCAAAGGCAAAACCTCCCCCTTTCCTTCCTCTTCCTGCTTTACTTCCTGGGTATTTCCCCAACCAAACAACTCTGGCAAACCACCTTAACTGATTGAGAGCAAGGGCACAGCATTTCTCATTCACTGAATGAGAAACTAGCAGGCTGGAGAAGCCTTTTGCTAAAGATTGATTTCAGCCAAACTAGTGAACTGTGTATTGTAAGAGGCCAGGCAGAAGTCCGGTGGGAAAACCCATCTCAGTTGTGAGACCCACTACCCTGGCAACCCCTGGACCTCTGTACCATCCAGAGAGAGGGGTCCTGGGACCAGTCTCTGGGAGAGGGAGATGCAGTGAGCTAAGGGTTAGCAGTATAGGCCCAAACCCATGACCCTCAGGGCCACATCCTTACCTCACAGGTCAGGAACTACTGTTCAGCATGGTGTTTATAATGGTGTCCTCAACTCCAGAGACATGAGAACAGTGGAACCTAGAATGTGTGACACTGTGGCCTTCCTTAAAGTCTACATCAAATACAATGCTGGGCACTTCTATAAGCATTCTTGCCTTTAATTTAAAATTCATTCCATCCTGATAGAAACATGGTTGGTTGGTTTTTGTTTGTTTGTTTTTAAGAGAGTCTTGCACTGTTGCCGAGGCTGGAGTGCAGTGGTGTGATCTTGGCTCACTGCAACCTCCACCTCCCAGGTTCAAGCAATTCTCCCTGCCTTAGCCACCCCAGTAGCTGAGATTACAGGTGTGCGCCACCACGCCTGGATAATTTTTATGTTTTTTTAGTAGAGACAGGGTTTTGCCATGTTGGCCAGGCTGGTCTCAAACTCCTGGCCTCAGGTGATCTGCCCACCTGGCCTCCAAAAGTGCTGGGATTAAAGATATGAGTCACCACACACAGCCAGTTTTAAATTAAGATATAATTCACACACCATAAAATTCACTCTTTAAAGTATACAATTCAGTGGCTTTTAGTATATTCAGAGTTATGCAACCATCACTATTACGCAATTCCAAAACATTTTCATCACCCCAGGAGGAACTTGGTTTTTAATCCCCAATTTATTGATAAGGAAGGTGAAGCAAAGTTGTTAAGCAACCTCGCCAAGATAAGTCTTGTTAACAGCAGAGTTAGGGTTCAAATCTGGACCCCAGAACCCTCTACAGCACTGGGCACTGGCGATCACCCTCCACCTGCACTGAGTTTCCACTGATCCCTTCCCATCCTGCCTCCCGTCACATGGCAGGTGCTCTCCAGGGCCTGGCCTCTGCTGCCTTCTCATGAAACACATACTTACCAACAGATTCCCTGCTCCAGACTCACACTATCTAAGCCCCAGACCCAGGCCATAACTTAGATAGAATGTCTATCTAAGCCCCAGACCCAGGCCATAACTGTTCCCCCACCAAATTGGGCACCTCTATGTAATATCACCAGGCACCTATAAATGTGAGTGCAAAAATCCCCTTCCCATTAGCATAGTCTGTCACACAGTAGTTAAGGAGTGGGGCTCCAAAGGCTCACGGCCCTGCGCCCTGATCCCAGCTATGCCACTCATTAGCTCTGTGACCCGGAGCGCATTTACTTCTCTTCTCTGAGCCTCTCTTTATAAACCGTAAAATGGACTTTCTGTTATTTATTCAACTGTAAAATGAATTAAGGGGCAATTCTGATGCTACAGGATTGCTGTGAGGATTAAATGTGAAATACTTTGCACCATGCCCAACAGTGAGTATTCAACTAAACGGCAGCCATTGTCCTTACTATGTGAAAGGGCCAACACAACCCTTAGACATATTCCCTGTCTTCACCAGGCTCCAGTCCAGTAAAGAAATGCAAACATGTAGCACTTATCACAATTTCCTTTTCGTTTTTTGTATTTTTGGGTTTTTTTTTTTTGAGACAGAGTCTCGTTCTGTCACCCAAGCTGGAGTGTTGTGCTGTGCGGTCTTCGCTCACTGCAACCTCTGCCTCCCAGGCTCAAGCAATCCTCCCACCTCAGCCTCCCAAGCAGCTGGTGCCACAGGCATGCACCACCACACCCGGGTAATTTTTCTAATTTTTGTAGAGACAGGGTTTTGCCATGTTGCCAAGGCTGGTCTCGAACTCCTGGATTCAAGCAACTGGCCCACCTTGGCCTCTCAAAGTGCTGGGATTACAAGTGTGAGGTACTGTGCCCAGCTGAACTTCCTTTTAAAAAATAGCTGTTATCTGCTGAAAAGGCCTGGAAGTAATAACTCAGTGACAATGAGAACCCCTAGTACCCAGATTGAGGTCTCTAAATAATATTTCCTACTAAAAGTAACAAGGGTTTCTTAGAGAAATGGCCAATTCAGGTCTGGGGCAGGGGCAGGACATCCACAGGATAAATATTATTTCCCACTAAAGACACAGGGTTTTCTTGATAAAATGCCTAACTGAGGTCTGGGCTGGGTAGGTGGGTGTGTGTGTGTGTGTATGTGTGTGTGTGTGTGTTTATATACGTGTACAAATCTTAGTTTCTAAATACAACCACTTTTCACTTAAAGGAACCAGGGCTCCTCGGAAAACCTACAGCTGGGGTGGAGAGTCCAAGATGAGTTTGAAACATCTTGTGCTCAGAGAGTGAAGGGAACATGTCTAAAAAACATTGGAACCAGTGTAGAGGGGCTCCTACTGGCCAAATCTGAGACAACTTGAGGATCAAAATAAATAATTATAGTTTGGCTGAGTGCAGTGGTTCATGCCTGTAATCTCAGTGCTTTGGGATGCTAAGGCAGGAGGATCACTTGAGCCTAGAAGTTTGAGACCAGCCTGGGCAACATAGTAAGATGCCATTTCTACAAAAATAAAAAAATTAGCCGGGCACGGTGGCCCACACCTATGATCCCAGCTCCTCAGGAGGCTGAGTTAAGAAGATCTCTTGAGCCCAGGAGGTCAAGGCTGCAGTGAGCTATGATCATGCGAATGCACTCTAGCCTGGACGACAGAGCACAATCCTGTCTCCAAAAACAAACAAAAATAATAATTACTAGTAAGTATTAAAATCCATGAAAAAAATCCAAACTCATTAGTTCACACAAATATAAATGAAGAAGGGAGAAGGAAAAACTCTTTCCTACAGTTGAAAATCCAACCAACAAATATAAAAGGAATGGTGGATTTAAAAACTGCCATTTGGCACCTATTATAATAATTCTTGATTCAGGCAAGAGTCATCAATGGACATTAAAACTAATGAATGAAAGGGTTTTTTGTTGTTGTTTTCTTTTGAGACAGTCTCACTCTGTTGTCCAGCCTGGAGTGCAGTGGTGTGATCTTGGCTCACTGCTACCTCTGCCTCCTAGTCTCCAAACATCTTCCCACCTCGGCCTCCTGAGTAGCTGGGACTATAGGCATGCCCCACAGTGCCCAGCTAATTTTTGTATTTTCTGTAGTTTCACCGTGTTGCCCAGGTTGTGAAAGGTTGAGCAGTTATAAGATATTTACATTGTCTGAAAGTATATTCCCACACACAAAAAAACTACTTATTAAGTACATAGGAAAAAAAAAACTCAACAGTGGAGAAGCTGGACAGACATCCCCTTAACCAGGTTAAGATCTCCAATAATGGGTCAAATCTCCATCTGCCTCTGATATGATGCACTGAAAGAACACATCGTCATTTCTGTGGTGTTCCCAACACCACCACAAAATAGCCAGAATCCAAACAGGAGACAGCGTCAAACAAACCCAAATTGAGAGACATTCTACAAAATAACTGGCCTGTATTCTTCAAATGTCAATGACATGAAACAAAGGCTAAAGAACTATTCCAGACTCAAGGAGATTAAAGAGACATGAAAACTAAATGACAACACGATCTAGGATTTTAATTTGCCGAAAAGATCTTTGAGAGAAAGAGGGAAACAGGAATAAGTTGAATCTGTTAATTTCCTGATTTTCCTTTTTTTTTCAGATGGAGTCTTGCTCTGTCCCCCAGCCTGGAGTGCAATGGCATGATCTCAGCTCATGGCAACCCTCCTGGGTTCAAGCAGTTCTCCCGCCTCAGCTCCCCAAGTAGCTGGGGATATAGGCGTCCACCACCACGTGCGGCTAATTTTTGTATTTTTAGTAGAGATGGGGTTTTGCCATGTTGGCCAGGCTGGTCTCAAACTCCTGACTTCAGGTGATCTGCCCGCTTCAGTCTCCCAAAGTGCTGGGATTACAGGCGTGAGCCATCACACCTGGCCCTAATTTCCTGATTTTGATAATTATAGTGTGGTTATGTAAGAAAGTGATCTTTGTCTTTAGGACACTTAAGTTTTTAGAGATAAAGAGACATCAAGTGTACTCTCAAAAGACTTAAAATATTCTATATACACATACACACATATAAACACAGAGAGAGAAAGAGTGGAGGAAGAATAAAGCTAACATGGTAAAAAGTTTAACACTTGGAGAATTTAAGTGAAAGTATATATTGCTTTGTACTACTCTTGCAACCTTTAAGTCTGAAATTATTTCAAAATAAAGGCTTTTTAAATGACACAGATCAAATCTGTAAAAATGCATGAATTTGGAGAAAAAAATCTATCATTCACCTTTAGAAGCTGCTAAAGCATCAGCTTGTTATTAGGAAAATTAATGAAGGAAAAGAATCAAAAGAATCAGGCATTTACCTTGCCTTTCCTGTACAAACTGTATTTCAGGATAATCAAATGGATGGTGAGGAAAAGATCTTTACAAAATTCCAGCTAATAAATGTAAAAGAATGACAAAATTAGAAAATTATTGGCCAGGTGCCATAACCCATGCCTATAATCCCAGCACTTTGGGTGGCCAAGGTGGAAGGACCACTTGAGGACAGGAGTTCCAAACCAGTCTGGGCAACATACTGAGACTCTATCTCTACAAAAAATATTTAAAAATTAAAAATTAGCTGGATATTGTGATGCATGCCTATAGTTCCAGCTACTCAGGAGGCTGAGATGGGAGGATCACTTGAGCTCAGGTCTAGGTTGCAGTGAGCTATGATTGTGAGAAAGTAAACAAAGGGAAAGAAGGAAGGGAGGAAAGGAAGGGGGAAACTATCATTGAAATATTCTAGACCCAGGTTCTCAATCCATCTGAAAACTACAGGGCATTAATTGCTAGCCTCAATCAAAATATATTCTTTTTCTGCCTGTTCATTTATCAAAGTCATGCTCCTAACTCCCATTCGGATCACACTTCCTCCACTAAAGCTTACTGTGGCTCTTTCTTCAGCCCAAACCAGTTTTATCACTCTGATTCCCTGTGGCCTTTTATCTAGGCCAATGCTTCATATACTTGGTTCATCCCAGAACCTTTCAAAATCCCAATACCCACACTGGGCTCTAGAACAAGGTTTCCCAAACTCAGCACTATTGGCATCTCAAACCAGACCACTCTTCGTGTGAGGGGCTGTCCTGTGCATTGTAGGATGTTTAGCAGCATCCCTGGCCTCCACACCACTAGGTGCCAGCACTCCTCCCACCCACAAGTGGAGAAAACCAAAAATGTCTCCAGATACTGTCAAATGTCCCCTGGAGGACAAAATCTCCTCCCCCAGGGACGGAGTGGCTGATCTAGCTTGTGAGCATCAGTAAGTGTTAAAGCCACCAATGAAGAATTTCAAGCAGATGGATCAAGCACCCACCAATCAATCTTGGCTTCACTAAAAGCAAGACAATCAGCTCCTCCGCCTGCTGGTGTAGATGAAGTAGGATGAAGCCAGTGGCACCTGACACAGCTTCTTTTCATCCCACCCTCAACCCCATCCCACAGCCAAGCTATAGAGTAACCAGTTTACAGGAAACAAAGGAGTTGGAGGAGCATGTTAAATCACACTAGAAGGCTGAGCATGGTGGCTCATGCCTGTAATAGCGGCACTTTGGGAGGCCAAGGCAGGTGGATCACTTGAGGTCAGGAGTTCAAGACCAGACTGGCCAACATGGCACCATCTCTACTAAAAATACAAAATTAGCTGGGCATGGTGGTGCACACCTGTAGTCCAAGCTACTCAGGAGGCTGAGGCACAATACTCACTTGAACCTGAGAGCTGGAGGTTGCAGTGAGCCAAGATCGTGCTACCGCACTCCAGCCTGGGCAGCAAAGTGAGACTCTGCCTCAAAAAAAAAAAAAAAAAAAAAATCACACTAGAGAAAGCCACCTGTCAAGGCCAAAATGTGGGAAATCTATGTAACAAATTACCCATTTTATCAGCAAACACATGACATGAAGGGAGATAAGGGCTGTTCTAAGATTAAGAGAGACTCCAGACACACAACAAGCAAATGCAATCCTATATGGATCTTGTTTAGATCCTAATTCAAACAAACCAAAAGGGCATTTTTGAGATCACTGTGGAAAAGTGAACATAGGATAGATATTAAGGAATAATTATATGTTATTTTGATGTGATATTGATATTGTGGATGTGTCATTTAAAATAAAGTTCTTAACTGATAGAGATGCATACTTCATATTTATAGTTGAAATGTTATGATATTGAAGACTCGTTTTAAACTATTACAACAAAAAAGGAGGTGAGTGTTGATTGAACAAAAATGCAAAATGGTAATAACTGTAAAAGCTGGATAAAAGGTATGTGGGGACTTGTTATACTATTATCTTTACTAGCATATGTGTGAAAGTTTCCATAATAAAAAGTGAAATTATTTTAAAATGTTGAAGAACTTATATCCAGAACATAAAAAAACTCAAATCTCCACAATAAGAAACCATCCAATTAAAAGGTGGGTAAAAGATATGGGCACATCATGAAAGAAGACACACAGATGGCAAATGAGCACATGAAAAGATCCTTAACATCACTAGCTATTAGGAAAATGCAAATTAAAACCACAAGGCAGAGCATGGCGGCTCACGCCTGTAATACTGGCACTTTGGGAGGCTAAGGCAGGAGGATCACTTGAACCCAGGAGTTGGAGACCAGCCTTTGCAATATAGCAAGACTCTATCTCTACAAAAAAAGGAAAAATTAGCCAGGCATGGTGGCATATGCCTGTGGTCCCAGCCTACTTGGGAGGCAGAGGTCGGATAATTGCTTGAGCCTGAGCGGTTGAGGCTGCAGTGAGCCCTGATTGTGCCACTGCACTCCAGCCTGGACAACAGGGTGAGATCCTGTCTCAAAAAAAAAAACCAAAACCTACACCATAAAAAGTAAAATTTATTGCATGTAAATTAAAAAGAAAAATTTTAAATGCTGTGAAGTCTATTGATAAAGAGGCATGGATAAAACACAATGTTACAAAGCAATCTGTACTTATATATATATACACAGACACATATGTGAATAAATACACACAGAGACAAAAGTGTTACACACAATGTGACTAGTGTTCATCTCTGATGAGTAAGATGCCAGGAAATCTGTTTTTTTCTTTTAACTTACAGGTATTGTCTATTTTTCTTAAATTGGTGTTACTTGTGTGATTTAAAAAGTAATTTAAAAATAAGCAAATGAAAAAATAACCGCAAGCTGCTCTGGGAAGCCTTTCCTCATCCCTCCACAGTAAGTCTCTCCCTCTGCAGGCTTCCTGTTGTCTCCTCAAATCTCCTAAGACATGCTGCCCTGTCCCCGTGGTCAGCTCTTCCCTCTCCAGCTCTCTGTGCTGAATGAGGACGTGCAGTTTACCGCATGGTGGGGCCTGTCTCAGGAATCCTGTCTAGCTGGCTCCCTGCTCTATCCTTCCCGAATAGACACTCAGGAAAATAGCTGAGCAATGACTGAGCAACAGGGCATGAACAGGCATCTAAGAAACAGTCATTAAACCATGTCCACAGGCAACAGGACACTATCCAAAGGGTGATAATTAACGTTCCATGTCAGCCTAAAACACGGGCTGAGGTGAAGGGCCACTTAAGTTTCTAGAAACTATTTGGGAGAAAACATGCAGAGCTGGTTTATTACTTGCCATAGTTGTGAATAAGAGACTTGAGATTGCTAATACGTAAGATGATAGGCTCCAAAATTATCCCAACATCAGCCAGAGTGGTGCCGCAGATGAACTCTAACCCATATAAATTTCAGGTTCAAAGATTCAGCTATAGGAATATAGAGTAGGGAGAACAGACTTGATAAATGCAGCCAAATGAAAACAGACCTGGTGATTTTAGCTGAGGCTAAATGCTTGTCAGCTAAGGATGAAGTAAAAGACTGTCATTTTTGGTGAGAAGTTGAGCTGAGCAGTCCCAAATCTTTTCTATAATGTTCTGTTTTCATATTCACAGGCAGGAAAGTCTGTTCATTAATATGAAAAGATAGTAACATTAAGCCCAAACTTTATTAAAATGGATCCTTTTATATGATTCCCTGCACATG
Source organism: Cacajao melanocephalus (assembly GCA_963573385.1). Lineage (NCBI taxonomy): Eukaryota > Metazoa > Chordata > Mammalia > Primates > Pitheciidae > Cacajao > Cacajao melanocephalus. The sequence goes on along the minus strand of CAUYLG010023451.1, from coordinate 10,719 downwards.
CCAGGAATATCCCAGAGTGATACTTAAAACATTTCCTTACTACAGGCCGGGAACGGTGGCTCACTCCTGTAATCCTAGCACTTTGGGAGGCCAAGGTAGGAGGATCACCTGAGGTCAGGAGTTCAAGACCAGCCTGCCCAATATGGAGAAACCCCATCTCTACTAAAACCATAAATAAATTAGCCAGGCATGGTGATGCATGCCTGTAACTCCAGCTACTAGGGAGGCTGAGGCCAGAGAATTGCTTGAACTCAGGAGGCAGAGACTGCAGTAAGCCAAGATCGTGCCACTGCACTCAAGAATAAAATAAATAAAACATTCCCTTACTACTAAAACAAAACAAAAAAACAAAACACCATGCCACCGTGATTCATCTCGACACAAGCCAGGGTCCCAGCAGCCTGCAAGCCAGTAGCCTATTTGGCTAACAGACAATAAAAACAGACAACAAAAACAAATTAGAAAGCTTTCAAGTATCACAATTTTGGAATTCCAGTTCCAGTTAATGAAGTAGGTACACTCCAACCTGTCTGTCCCACTGAATGCTGCTATCAAACTGGAAACAATGCATGGAGCAGCTATTTAGGGACACTGAAAAACAAATCGAAGTAGGCAGATGGGGAAGATGACCAGAATTCAAAGCACCACGGAACCAATAGTCAGGTTCCTATTTTTCCTCCAATGTTTCCCAGCTTAGACTCAAAGGAGCCTCAAACCCAGAAAAGAGAACCTGTATCAATAGGGAGTCCAGGACAATCCTCTAGTTCTGGCCAGAAAACTGGACAGGATGGGGGTCCCTAACACTCATAGACACTGAGGACAATCCTGGGTTTTATTTTCCTTTTAACTTTTTTTTCCTTCATTCTCGCTCAGATCCCAGACAATCCTGAAGTGGCAGAGGCAATGCAGCAGCAGGAGGCTACAGATGCCCACAACAGAGGAGTCGACTCAGAGGAAACTGAGTTCTTAGAGCATGAGCGAACCCCATGGCTTTCTCCTTTCCCTGTCCTCCCACCATGCAGCCTAGGACATGGAACACTGTTGTGGAAACTGTACAACAGAGTACGGTAACTAAAGGACCAGGTTTTGGGACACAGACCCGAAAGAAGAGTTCTAAGGGCTGGAAAATACCAAGGAATGAGCACAAAGAGGAAGCAAACCCATAAAGTTCCATAAACTCCTGTTTTTAAATCAAAAAACCAAACCCATAAAGCTTATAAACTCCTGGGCTCACCCCAAGTTGTATACATGTGAATCTGACCCTAAACAGTGCAGTAAAGACGTTGAGAACGAACTATGGGATAGGTCACCACCAAGGTCCCAGACTGGCCACGGGGTGGCATATACCAAGCAGATTCAAATAGCATCACAAAGGCTTTGAAACAGAATTGATATTGAACCTTCAACCCACAGAAGGCTGACCAGAACTTACCCCTTGAACCCAGCCAAATCAACATTCTTCATAGGATTTAAACAGGACCAGAGTCCCATAACATAATGAAAAAATGTCCATGATAAAATTCTAAATTACTTGATGTACAAAGAACCAGGAAAATCTCAATTCATATGGAAAAAGACAATCAACAGATGCCAATGCCAAGACGACACAGTTTTTGGAATTATCAGATTGTAAAGCAACTATAATAAAATAACCCAAGATTAGCCAGGCATGGTAACACATCACTGTAGTCCCAACTAATCAGGAGGCTGAAACGGTGCGATTGCTTGAGCCCAGGAGTTCAAGGCTACAGTGATGAGCTACATTCCACTATTGAGCCCATCCATTTTTATTTTGGATATTGGGTTCTATGGTTTTAAGATTTTCATTTGCTGCTTTTTTTTTTTTTTTTGAGACAGGGTCTAGCTCTGTCACCAGGCTGGAGTTCAATGGCGCAATCTCGGCTCACGGCAACCTCCCCCTCCTGGGTTCAAGCGATGTTCCTGCCTCAGCCTCCTGAGTAGCTGGGATTACAGGCACGTTCCTATTTTTAGCCATGCCCAGCTAATTTTTGTAGTTTTAGTAGAGACAGTGTTTCACCATGTTGGCCAGGATGGTCTCGATCTCCTGACCTCGTGATCTGCCCACCTCAGCCTCCCAAAGCACTGGGATTATAGGCGTGAGCCAACATGCCTGGCCCATTTGCTTCTTTATATCTTCTATTTCTTAGCTAAGACCTTCTGTCTTTCCATCCATTTGTTTAAAGAGTATGCATCCCTACTTCTCAGATTATTTTATATAAAGGTTAGAACAGGCCAGGCATGGTGGCATACGTGTAATTCCTAGACCAAACACCTAAAAAGAACTATATAAAGAGATACTAGTCAAAATTCAATAAATCAATTATAATGAAATACTAACAGATATTCAAAGACACAAAAAGAAAAGAGGAAAGGGAAAACAGGAACAAAACAGAGGGAACAAACAGAAAATAAACAACAAAATGGTAGGTTAAATTTAAGCATACTAACAATTACATTAAATATAGGCAGGACATGGTGGCTTACACCTGTAATCCCAGCACTTTGGGAAGCCGAAGGAGGATCACTTGAGGCCAGGAGTTCAAGACCAGCCTGGGTTACAGGGCAAAACCCTGTTTCTCTGAGAGAGAGTCTCACTCTGTAGCCCTGGAGTGCAGTGGCCCAATCACAGCTCAGTGAAGCCTCGACCTACCAGGCTCAAGCGACCCTTCCACCTCAGCCTCCCAAGTAGCTGGAATTACAGACACATGCCACCATGCCTAGCTAATTGTTTTGGTGTATTTTTGTAGAGACAGGGTTTTGCCATGTTGTCCAGGTTTGTCTCGAACTCCTAAGCTCAAACAATCCTTCCACCTCAGCCTCCCAAAGTGCTAGGATTGCAGGCATGAGCCACCACAGCTGGCCAAGACCCTGTTTCTTTAAAAAAAAAAAAAAATTTAACTCAAAAGAGATCATAGATCTAAATGTAAAATGTAAAACAATAAAATTCAGAAGAACACATAGAAAATCTTTATAAGGTGAGAATAGTTCTTAGATATGACACCAGATGCGCAATCCATAAGAAAAAAAAATTGATAAAATTTCATCAAAATTACAAACTTAAACTAGGTGCAGTGGCTCATGCCTGTAATCCTAACACTTTGGGAGGCCCAGGCAGGCAGATCACCTGAGGTCAGGAGTTCAAGACCAGACTGGCCAACATAGTAAAACCCTGTCTCTACTAAAAATGCAAAACTACCTAGGTGTGGTGGCACGTGCTGTAGTCCCAGCTACTTAGGAGACTGAGACAGAATTACTTGAACCTGGGAGGCGGGGGCTGCAGTGAGCCAAGACTGTGCCACTGCTTTCCAGCCTGGTTGACTGTTTGTGAGACTAAATCTCTTAAAAAAAAATAAAAAAGAAAGAAATAAAACAAAAAAAAAGTCCACGCATTGTAGCTCACGCCTGTAATCCCAGCATTTTGGGAGGCTGAAGCAGGCGATTACTTGAGGTCAGGAATTCGAGACCAGCCTGGCCAACATGCCAAAACCCCATCTCTACTAAAAACACACAAAAAATTAGCAGGGCATCGTGGCACACACTTGTAATCCCAGTTACTCAGGAGGCTGAGGCAGGAGAATCACTTGAACCCAGGAAGTGGAGGGTGCAGTGAGCCAACATTGCACCACTGCACTCTAGGCTGGGTGACAGAGTGAGACTCTGTCTCAAAAAAAAAAAAAAAAAGAAAGAAAAAAACCTTGTTCTACAAAGAAAATTATTAAGAAAATGAGAAGACAAGCCCCACATACTAAGTTAAAACATTTGCAAGTCATGTATCTGACAAGTCTTGCATCCAAAGTATATAAAGAATTGTCAAAATTCAACAGTAAGAAAACAAACTGCTCAATAAAAATTCCGTGAACAGGTTCTTCACCTAAGAGATGGCAAATAAGCACAAGATGCTTGATATCATTAGCCATTTTAGGGAAATGCAAATTAAAGGTACTATGAGATGCCACTACACATCTATTAGAATGCTACAATGGCAGTCATAAAAAAGAATGAGATCATACCCTTTGTAGCAACATGGATGGAGCTGGAGGCCATAATCCTAAGTAAATTAACACAGGAACAGAAAACTAAATACCACATGTTTTCACTTATAAGGGGGACCTAAACATTAAGCTCCCATGGACATAAACATGGGAACAATAGAATAGACACCTCAAACTACTTGAGGAATGGGTGGAAAAACTATCAGGTACTATAGTCACTACCTGGGTTAAATATACCCACATAACAACCATGCACATGTACCCCCTGTATCTAAAATAAAAGTTGGGGCCAGGCGCAGTGGCTCCTGCCTATAATCCTAGCACTTTGGGAGGCTAAGGCAGGCGGATCACCTTTAGTCAGGAGTACAAGACCAGCCTGGCCAATATGGCGAAATCCCATCTCTACTAAAAATTATACCGATTTTACAAAGTTTAAAAACGAAAAAAGTAGCTACCATCTTTGGAAATAAAATTTCTTCTGTTTTCTTTGCTTTATATGAACCAAAACTTCCCAATTTTGGGGTTTTTTCTTTTTTTGGGGGGGTGGGTTTTGTTGTTGTTTTTCTTTTTTTTTTTTTTTGCTTTTGGTTTATGAGATACAGGGTCTCACTGTCGCCCAGATTGGAGTGCAGAGGCAGAATTATTACTCACTGAAGCCTCCAACTGCTCAGCTCAAGGATCCTCCCAACTCAGCCTCCCAACTAGCTAGTACTACAGGTCACACCACCAACACAGCTTTTTTTAAAAAAAATTTGTGTAAAGACATTGTTTCACTATGTTGCCCAGGATGGTCTCAAATTCCTGACCTCAAGTCAACCTCCCACCTCAGCCCCCTAAAGTGCTGGGATTATAGGCATGAGCCACCATGCCCAGCCCCGTTTTCTGGTTGGTTTGTATGTTTGATTCTATACAAACTAAGTTCTGCTTATGGCCACTTTGATGCCTTCCTGGTGTTTGGTAGAGTTGCTATGACCATAGAACTTATAGATTGTATTCAGAAATATCTGTCCATGTTTTTGCTTTTTCGTTACTATTTTTAGAATACACTAAAATTTTTTGTTGATCCTAAATACACATAATTTGATTTAACTCCTCATTTTTGGCATTTGGAATGTAATAAACTCTGGATAACTTTAAAGTGTCATAATATTACAACTTAGATTTGAATTGTTGAACTTGGAAATCTAGAATGTCATGTATTTTAGGATTTCTGAGGAAAACAAGACAATACTTCACTGTCCCTACATAAGCTTTTGAATATTACTTTAAAATCACCATGAGTTTTGAAGTGCTGAGAAGCTTGCTGGTATTTATTTCTTTAAATTATTCCTAATAAAATTAATTTTTCGTTCTGCTTCAAAAAAAAAGATTACAACAGCTTTAAAAAAAAAAAAAAGACGGGCCGGGTGCGGTGGCTCATGCCTGTAATCCCAGCACTTTGTGAGGCTGAGTGGGGTGGATCACAAGGTCAGGAGATAGAGACCATCCTGGCTAACACGTGAAACCCTGCCTCTACTAAAAATACCAAAAATTAGCTGGCGTGGTGGCATGTGCCTGTAGTCCCAGCGACTTGGGAGGCTGAGGCAAGAGAATCGCTTGAACACAGAGGTAGAGGTTGCAGTAAGCCGAGATCGCGCCATTGCACTCCAGCCTGGGCGATAGAGACTCTGCCTCAAAAAAAAAAAAAAAAAAAAGACTACCAAGTGCTAGCCAAGAGGTGGAGCAACTGGAACTTCCATGTACTGCTGGGAAGAATACAAAATGGTATAGCCACGCTGGAAAACTGTTTAGCAGTTTCCTGTGTAGTGAAACACTTACTCCATGACCCAGCGATTCCACTCCTGGGTATTAACCCCAGTGAGATTAAAAACTACACTCACACAAAAAACAGTATGAATATTTATAGCAACTCCATTCATAATCGCCAAAAGTTGCAAATAACTCAAAGGTGAATAAACAAACTGTGGGACATGCCTACAATGGAAAACTACTCAGCAATAAAAACAAATGACTTGATAAAATACAACATGAATGAATATCAAATGCATTACACTGAATGAAAGATGGTCTTAAAAGTACATACTTATGATTCCATGTCTGTGACATTCTGGAAATGACAAAACTATACTGATGAGAAACAGATGAGGTTGCCAAGAATTGGATGTGACTACAAAGAAAGGGAATAAGAAGTTTTGTGGGTTGACGAAACTGTTCTGTATCCTCATTATGGTAGTGGCTACATGAATATATGTACATGCTAAAAGTCACAGAACTGGACACCAAAAAAAGCCAATTTACTATATGTTAATTAAAGAAAAAAAAAAAAAGAGCACATGAAGACCACCAACATCCTTGGCATGTGCCCAAACCTCCATAGCTCAAACATTTGCTGGATTTTGTAATGCTCTCAGAAAGAAAATGGTGCACATTCCTTTATTAGATTTTTTTAATTCAAACCCATATGACAAATTCTAAATTAGCTTTAGTTATTTGTTTTAGATTTAAAGTTGAGAAGAAAGCCTTCAATTCTGCCACTTAATCATGAAACACAAATAATGTAAAGAAGGAAACAAAGCAATTTTCAAAATGGCAACCAAAACAAAAGCAAGAGAGAATCTACTAGATGGAGCCGACCAGAGAGAGGCTAAAGCGTAACGAAGCACCATGTTCAGACCTCAGCTGTGCATTTAAAATTCGTGCACTTCTCTATATGTATATTGCACTTCCATAAAAAGTTCTTAAAAGCAATAATGTTAATCTGCAATTCCACCCTGCATCGTACCCAAAAAGCATATTGTGGTATGTGTAATAACCCATTTTTACAAGTATGAGCACGGGAACAAAGTCTAGAACGATATAGACCTAATTGTTCATGGGAGTCCTCTCTAGCTGAGGAGAACACTGGTATTTTTACTTTTTTCTCCGTTTTTCTACATCAGTCTGATTTTTTAAAACAAGGGAAACAAACTCTTTTATAATCAGAAAATAAGTTTTTGCCATTTTGGAAAATAGTATTCAAGTTTAAAAAAAACCCTGATGTTTATATTACAGACAAATTTATGTATGACTTGACAATAAGCTCCTTGACATAAAGCAGCTTTGTAAGCCTCATACAGTACCAGATTCCCAAAAGACACTTCACCAGATGTGTGGCTGGAGAATGAAGAATAGAAAAAGGGAAGCCTTCTCAAAGAGAAGGACTAACTTCAGGAGTCTCCAAATAGAGGGAAAGGAATAAGGCAGGCAGCAAGGGTGGCTGGATGGAAGGAGACCTGTGAGTGATGGTGAAGAGGCTAAAGGCCTCCTGAGATGGAGCAAAGACAGGGGAGTGGGCCTGGGGAGACAGAAAGTTTGGGAGAGGTATAGCGAAGGCTTGTGATTAAGAGAGTAACAATGGTTTTATAGGAAGACATCAGTGGGCTCACCCCTTCTAGAACTAACCATCCATTTGCCTCATCTTCTCCTCTCCCCTGAACCTCCAAGGAAAGTGACTCTAGCCTGTTGCTTGCACAGCTTGTTATGCTCAGGATCCTTAGCACACAAGAGGAGTGAGCACCTGACCCAGAGTTACCAACCCACAGACTGGCCAGGCACCTATAACTTAGCCCAGCTGGGAAAACTCTACCCAAACAGACCATCAGATGCTCTCTGGCATTCAACTGCAGTTAGGATCATGATGAGAGAACACACAGACCAGAGATGAATATTTCTTTTTTTTTTTTTTTTAAAGATGGAGTTTCACCATGATGGCCAAGCTGGTCTTGAACTCCTGACCTCAGGTGATCCACCCACCTCAGTCTCCCAAAGTGCTGGGATTACAGGCATGAGCCACTGCACCTGAAGAGATGAGTATTTCAAATATCGAATCTCCAGCCTGGGAAACACAGGGAGACTCGGTCTCTCCAAAAATATTTAAAAAAAAAAAAATTAGCCAGGAATGGTACAGCGGTACACACCTGTGGTCCCAGCTACTCGGGAGACTTACAAAGAGGATCACTTGGGCCCAGGAGGTCGAGGCTGTGGTGAGCCATGATCATGACTGCACTCCAGCCTGGGCAACACAGCGAGACCCTGTCTCAAAATACACACACACACACACACACACACACACACACACACATAATCTATCACGATATATTCACAATATATATGTTGGTACAAAAGTAATTGCAGTTTTTGGCACTAAAAGTAATGACCAGGCCGGGTGTGGTGGCTCATGCCTATAATCCCAGCACTTTGGGAGGCCAAGGCAGGTGGATCACTTGAGGTCAGTTCAAGACCAGCATGGCCAACATGGTGAAACCCTGTCTCTACTAAAAATACAAAAGAAAAAATTAGCTGGGTGTGGTAGCGCTCACCTGTAATCCCAGCTTCTCGGGAGGCCGAGACAGGAGAATCACTTGAACCTGGGAGGTGGAGGTTGCAGTAAGCCTAGGAGACAGAGTGAGACTCCATCTCAAAAAAAAAAAACGTAATGACTAGAACTATAATTACTTTTGCAACAATCCATACATATTATATATGTATATATCATATATATAGGTTGGTAATATATTACAACCTATGTAATATATGTTAGTAATATATCTCAGAAAATGTAATACCTGCAACTCTGCTAAACAATCTTTTATTATTCCTGTGATTCTTAAGGGTTACTTTTGGGCTACACTTTTTTTTTTTTTTTTTTTTTGAGACAGAACCTTGCTCCAATCGCAGTGGTGTGATCTTGGCTCACTGCAACCTCGGCCTCCCAGATTCAAGCAATTCTCCTGTCTCAGCCTCCAAAGAAGAAGCTGGGATTACAGGTGCATGCCACCATGCCCAGCAATTTTTTTTTTTTTTTTGGTATTTTTAGTAGAGACAGAGTTTCCCATGTTGGCCAGGCTGGTCTTGAACTCCCAACCTCAAGTGATCCTCCCACCTCAGCATTCCAAAGTGCTGGGATCACAGGTATGAGCCACTGCACCTGGCCTTTTATTTAATTATTTATTTTTTTGAGACAGAGTCTTACTCTGTCATGCAGGCTGGAGTGCAGTGACACAATCAGAGCTCACTGCAGCCTCAACCTCCTAAGCTCAAGTGATCCTCCCACCTCAGCCTCCTGAGTAGCTGGGACTACAGGCACACACCACCACCCTTCAGCTAATTTTTTTATTTTTTGTAGAGACAGGGTCTCCCTGTGTTGCCCAGGCTAGTCTCGAACTCCTGGACCCAAGGGATCCACCAATCTCAGCCTCCCAAAGTGCTGGGATTAGGTGTAAGCCACTGCACCCAGCCCAGGTTATACTATTATTTACAGAAAATGCCTAAGTGTGCACACTGCAGATTCTCAATGTTGTACTATACTTTTGTGCAGCTACTTAACAGTGAAATGTGGTTCGTTCCACAGGGCCCCTTAATACAGCATTCCTTAAAGCAGGAGATTGTGTTTCCCACTGCAAACAAGCCAGGCAGCAATGGTTTTTACATACTCCTCGCAGTTAACTTACTTTAAAATGTAATATTTTCCTCGGCCAGTGTTCTCTTCTTGGCAGTAACCAAACAGGATTGACATTTTATTGAGAACACCACCTTCCTTTGCATGTTTGCAACTTCCACTCACGTCCTTAAATGGTCTCGGTCTGGGATTCTTTCAGGTCAATGGTGGCCAGTCTTTGGTTATTTGAGACAAAGTACCATGTGCTGCCTTCCACAATGGGGCCATGGCCCCTGCACTCCACCAGCCTCTTTTTGCCCCCAAGTTCTCAGAGCAAAGCAGTAAGTACTTATCAGCACCTCCCTAGACAAGCTTGGTGGACAGATCCCTCTCCATGCCCAGTTGGCAGAGGAAGAAGCACTTGGTTGGCCTTAGGCTAGTGAGGATGGCATGGAGCTAGGCAGAGCCAAGTTCTCTTTCAGATGCAACTGGGTCACAATCTGGTCTGTGAAGGGAAGACATATAAGCCTTTGGACCCAAGGGCCACAGGCTGCCCTTGACCAGATAGATAGAAAAGCTGAGTCCCTTTGGATAAAGCCCTGACTCAAGTAAAACCCCCAAGATTCATGAAGCCCAGCTGCTTGGCCCTTCCAGGGCTCCCTCAAAGGCCTGGCTTACTAGTGGGTCCTGCAGGAAACCCAAAGGAACCCAGGTATCTGCTCCTGGCAACTCAGGCCAACACTGCCAAACAGGGATGGGCATGGACCAGGAGCAGCCCAGACAGCCACAGAGGCCCCTCAGTGCACACACCCAGACAGGGACAACCAGAGTGGAAATTCTAACAGGTTATCTGCATCAGCCTCTACTGCCCATCACACATCATCAACTGCTTGACAGATATTCTGATGGTAACTTAGATTCTCAGTGAAACTGAGAGCTTTTAATTTCAACAAATGGACACTCTTGTCGAAATGAGTCAGCAAGCTACTTGTTGCAAGACTAGAGTGCAGTGGCACAATCTTGGCTCACTGCAACCTCCACCTCCTGGATCCAAGCAATTCTCCTGCCTCAGCCTCCTGAGTAGCTGGGATTACAGGTGCCCACCACCACACTCAGCTAATTTTTTTGTATTTTTAGTAGAGGTGGGGTTTCATCATGTTGTCCAGGCTGGTCTCAGACTTCTGACCTCTGCCGATCCACTCACCTCAGCCTCCCAAAGTGCTGGGATTACAGGCGTGAGCCACTGCACCTGGCAGGTGCTTGCTACATATTCTTTTCTTTACCTTTAAT
>CAUYLG010023450.1:0-60384 GCA_963573385.1 Cacajao melanocephalus | reverse complement strand
AAGTACACCTATCAAATGCAGATTAGGTCTTTTCACATAATCCCATATTTCTTGGAGGCTTTGTTCATTTCTTTTCACTCTTTTTCTCTAATCTTGCCTTCTCATTTTATTTCATTGAGTTGATCTTCAATCTCTGATATCCTTTCTTCTGCTTGGTCAATTCGGCTATTGAAACTTGTGTATGCTTCTCGAAGTTCTTGTGCTGTGTTTTTCAGCTCCAACAAGTCATTTATATTCTTCTCTAAGCTGTTTGTTCTCATTAGCATTTCATCTAACCTTTTTTCAAGGTTCTTAGTTTCTTTGCATTGGGTTAGAACATGTTCTTTTAGCTCAGAGAAGTTTGTTATTACTCACCTTCTGAAGCCTGTTTCTGTCAATTTATCAGACTCATTCTCCATCCGGCTTTGTTTCCTTGCTGGTGAGGAGTTGTGATCCCTTGGAGGAGGAGAGGCATTCTGGTTTTTGGTATTTTCATCCTTTTTGTGCTGGTTTCTTCCCATCTTTGTGGATTTATCTACCTGTGGTCTTTGTAGTTGGTGACTTTTGGGTGGGGTCTCTGAGTGGACATCCTTTTTGTTGATGTTGAAGTTATTTCTTTCTATTTTTTAGTTTTCCTTCTAACCATCAGGCCCCTCTGCTGTAGGACTGCCAGAGGTTCACTCCAGACCCTGCTTGCCTGGGGATCACCTGCAAAAGGACAATGTGATTTGTAGTTAATTTCAAAGGCATTTCTTTGAATTTAAGAAATTTTGACTTTAAGTTTTTTAAATAATTTAGTCAGTCAATTCATTCCTTTGTCAACAAGCAGGAGGTAGGAGGGTCTAAGGAACAGATTTCCAATACACACTTTAATGTAAAAGAATCTGTGACATGTAGGTAGATTCTAAATTACTTTTGAAACATCCATTGCAATTTGCTTCTCTCTCTTTCTCTCTCTCTCTCTCCTTCTTTCTCTCTCCCTGCTTTCTTAGTATCGTATTGGTGCCACAGGTGGTTGTTGTGTATTACTTTACTCTATTAAAGTGAGGTCTTTAATAGTTCTCAGATTTAAAGAGCTCTTAAAAGGAAAAATACATGATCTTAAATACTTAGTTGCTTTGATTATTTTTTTCTCCTCCAAGTAAGCAGATAAAATGTGCAATGAATTGATCCATTTTTTTTTGTATGACTTAGAACTACATGTGGTCTATGTGTGTATAGCTACAAATCATGGATTTTTATAAATGTAAAAAAAAAAGGCAAATTCAAATTTCTAAAATGAAAAGTTTAATTTTTCACCTAAAAGCCCTGCTACTATATGGAAATTCTCTATATTAGCAAAAAACAAAAATTTTCCCATAATCACTGATTATATGTGTGGGTTGCATTTTTTTGCATGTTATTTCTACCTATACTTGAGGCAAACATAACAGTCTCAGAGATTTCTCAGCCATAGGGGAACATGCACTTATTCCACTTACAGTTATTCATTGAGTGCCCATTATTTGCTAGTAACTGTATTAGCAAAATAGGAATGAAAAATGAACCATATCTCTTGCAACAGTGAACCATAAGATAAAATGTGTTATTTGAGGCCATTGAAGTGGTTCAGATAATCTAGGGAGAGACTGGCAATTGAAAATAGGAGAAGGATAAGGACAAAACCAGGTGACACCAGAATTTAATGGACTAATAGAAGATCACTTTCAAAAAAGACAGGAAAGGAATGGTCATAGGAGAAGAATAGAAAAGAGTGGTGTCACAGAAAAGAGGGAGCAAAAGATATTCATGAGGTACGTCCACTCGATTTCACAAAGATTCATTTTACTTATTTTACTTTTCTTTCCTGTGTAACAAGATTGGTATTTTAAAAATAATCCCAAATTTACATTGCTTTACTGGAAGTGAGTTTCTCTCTACCTATACTCGATCTGATACTTCAGTTTCAGGGAAGTGTGTAGAGAAGATGTCAACTCAGGGAATCAGATGAAGCAATGGGAGCATAGCCAACCCTTCCCAACTCACGAACTGTGGTAAGAATCAAACAAAACAAAATGAGAGTAGAGGGATAGCCAATGGGTGAGCTATGTGGATCCAACCTCTGGACATTGGCCTAGAATGTGACAAATGCATTAGATAAATGGAAGAGAAGGTCAAAGGAATGAGGCTTTGGAGAAGTAACTGATCTGCAAGGTGATTTTTATGCCAACAAGGAGCCTTGCCAGCGTATCTATGAGGGATACATGGTGTGGTCAAACGGGAAATCTCTAGTTCTCATTTTATTAGAATCATGGATGCCAACTTTAGAGCCAATAGATGTATCATGGGGCATGGCATGGTGTGGAAAGAACTGAAAGGGTGCAGTACTGCCGTGAATCCAAAGAAGGATAAGTCAGCAAAAAAGTCCATCCCAGTTTTGAGCAAACCAAGAAGAAATAAGCCGCAACTTAATTAGGTGGGCATCAGCAATCCCCAGTAGAATGAACTGGGGCAGGAGAGTTCATCCCTATCTCAGATGAGAGCTCCGGCACACACAAAACCATCATTGTAAAACCAGAGAACTGCTTTTTCCATCACCACACGGTCCTGAATGTCTCTCCCTCAAACTTCAAGTATCTTACTGAAGAGCAGGGGGAAAGAGGAAGAAATCTGAAAGTTCTAAGTTATTATTCCAAAGCAAATGAATTAAATCTAAGGAGACCCTTCAAATTAATATGTACTCTAAGTTTTAAACTAAATTGATCAATATTTAATTCTTCCAAGCCTCTGCCCCACAACTATTCAGTGGATGAGAATGACAAGGCAGATCATAGTAGGTTTAGACAATGAGGAAATTGTATGTTTTTCTGCACAACTGAGGATAATGTGAGTAATTTTTCAACCAACCCATTATGCTTCATTTGTTTTTGTTTCTCATCAGTCAGTAGAATCCATTTTGCAAAGCTTACCCTTCCTTTGAGAAGAAGATGCAAATTCGGTGAAGTCAGATCTCTCTGCTGTCCTACAACCATCCTGTCCTCAAGCACACACATATTTTTTAAATTACAAAAAACTTCTAAAAATCTTTAATAACTGATGACTTGTGTAAACATTCTTAGCAAGAGAGGTGTAATTAGTGGCTATCGGCAATTTAGCATATGTTGATTATTTGGTATTTGGTTTAGTTCAAGATTGGGCACAGTGTGTATAAAAGTTTTGCCAGAGGTAAAGAAGGGTGGTCTGATATATGGAATACTTAGAACATTGAGATAAGAGCATCCAGTTGAAGCACAGGAGATTCAAGTGGGGAGAAACTTCAAAACATAGGATATATCTACATTTGGCCAGGAGTCATGGTTCATGCCTGTAATCCCAGCAGTTTGCGAGGTCAAGGCAGGAACATCACTTGAGGTCAGCAGTTTGAGACCTGCCTGGCCAACATGACAAAACCCCATTTCTACTAAAAATGCAGAAAGTAGCCGAGTGTGGTGGTATGCACCTGTAGTCCCAGCTACTCAGGAGGCTGAGGCAGGAGAATCGCTGGAACCCAGGAGATGGAGGTTACAGTGACCTGAGATCTTACCACTGCCCTCCAGCCTGGGTGACAGAGCAAGACTCTATCAAAAGAAGAAGATAGAAGAAAGAAGAACAGGAGAAGGAGAAGGAGAAGGGAGGTGGTGGAAAGAGAAAGAAAGAAAGAAAGAAAGAAAGAAAGAAAGAAAGAAAGAAAGAAAGAAAGAAAGAAAGAAAGGAAGGAAGGAAGGAAGGAAGGAAGGAAGGAAGGAAGGAAGGAAGGAAGGAAGGAAGGAAAGAAAGGAAGGAAGGAGAGAGAGAGAAAAAGAAAGAAAGAAAGAAAGAAAAGAAAGAGAAAGAGGGAAGGAAGGAAGGAAGGAAGGAAGGAAGGAAGGGGGAAGGACACACAGATTTTAATCACATACGATGTTCCATTGGACTGTCACACCAACCTCAAGATGTGTTATTATCTCTGTTTTACTGAGTCAAAACCCAAGATTCCAAGTGATAAAGTGACTTTTCCAGGATCACATCACATTAAGTCCAAGAATCAGGCCTTGCATCCAAGTCTTCTTCCTACATGTCCATTTCTCTTGCCACTACAGTTACAGTAGCAACTTTTCAAGCATTATAATTTTACACACATCCAGCTCCATGTTTTGATCTATCCAGAACAAGAACAAAATCTTCTTTTAAAAAAATGGCCCATCAATTTTTGAGATTGTAAACATTTCAGCTCATGCAATCCAATCTAATCTCTCTAGCTCTGTTTATTAGTAATATTTGTACTTGCTAACATATGCTTAAAATCTAGGATCAGTGTCTTTGAAATGCTTTTAGTAAAAAAATATGATTTCAGTTTGTGTAAAAGTAAGGAAAAAGATGATAAGGAAGTAAGGGAAAAGTAAAAGGGAAGACAGAAAATTATCTGCATTTTAGACTTTTTGAAATGAACAAAGCAAATGAAATATAATGAATATCAATTAATAATGACTCAAAGAACATTCAGTTGTATTTGAATGTATAAAAATACAAAATACAAAAAATACAAGGTATCTCACTAGAGATACAAGAGAATGACAAAAATGCATTTTTTCCGGTTGTAAGAAATAATATTTTTGCCTTCATAGTTCAATAAAAATAGGACTTTTATTACTGTGCAATGGGCATTTAATGGTAAATGCATTTGGAGAAAATACCCAATAATTATTACATGAAGAGAACATCTCCAAGGAAGAAGAAAACACAGAATTAAGAAAGAACGTTAAACATGAAAGCTATTCTCATGTGGCTAATAATAGAAGATATCTAAATTAAGGATGAGGAAAAAGAGGGATAATACCAATGACATTTATTTTTATTTAACATGCACAAAGATTTTAACCAATATGATGTTCCATTGGACTTTCACCCCAACCTCTACATGTGCTCATCACCATTTATGAAAATCTGTCTTACAAAGAGAAATGTCAAACTGCATAGCTTTCTTTTAGCTACTGTTTTTATCATATACATTTTTCATCTTCCAAATGTAAATATTTCCGTATCTTTTTATTATGGACTTTTTTTGTAAGCAGTTCATAGTTAGATTTTGTTTTTTCACCTAGTCTGACAATCTTTGTCTTCTAATGTGAACATTTTTAGTCCACTGACAGCAAAATTGTTTACTCTTGTTTCTGTTGCTTAAAAAGTCAGCTGACTGACTGTCACTAATTTGAAGGGAGTGCATCTTTTTAGCCACACTTAAACTTTATATTTGTCTTGGTTTTCTATTGTTTACATATTTTGTTTTCTGGAATGTATTGAATTTCTTGAAATTGTGGATAGGTATCTGTGGCATGTTTTATTATATTCTTCCCTCTCTACTTCACCATAGCTTAGCCGACAATGTACAGAGTATATGTCTCCAACTCACTGGTAATGAGCTACAGAATGTGCTTTGGTCTGTAGAATGTGGAAGTGAGACTATGTCAGTACCTAGCTAAGCCTCTATGGAATACCAGATGTTTTTATTTTTACCTCTTGTGCTAACACCAATGACCATGAGAAGAGTATGTTTAAATCAGCTGCTAGTCCCAAAATAAGAGCCCCATAGAACACTGACTGAACTTGATCCTCTATTAGTCTGATGAATTGTGAGCATAAAAATACATTTGTTTTATTGTAAGTTACTAGAATATGAGAGTTATTTGTTATGTAGCATTATTGATGCAAGTTTCTGAGTAATGCAGTATCTTTTGTCAGTTCTGGAAAATTTAGAACCACTATGTCTTTTTTTTTCCTTTTCTCTCTCTCTCTTGCACTTATACATATGTTAAACCTTTTCACAATTTACTCTCTTTTAGTCACAACAAGCATTTTTTCATCTTTTGATTATTATATACTGTACTTGAGATAATTTCTTCTAACCCATATTCCATATCACAAACGCTAACATTTTAAATATTCTTTTTAAAATGTCTATTGTGGCTTATTCATAATTTCAATTTGATTCCTTTTCAAATATGGTTATATCACTTTAATAGATTTCTTACTCCCTATAGATTTCTTCAGTCTTGTCTTTTTCCCCTTAACTGTAGTAAGGATATTATATTTTTTATCTGCATGTAATTATTTCATAATCCAAAGTCTTTACAGCTGGTTTTTATACTCTTGGTTCTTCTGATTTACGTTTATTTCCTCTGTGACAGATTAATTTTTATCACTGGTTATATTTTAGAAATGTTAAACTATGGGAAATGTTCCTTTTTAGGGGACAAGATTTGTGTTCTCTTATGAGAAACCGAGAGCACTACCCGTCTGTGTTCACCTTAAACTATGCCAAAAGTTTCGATTCTTTGGACCACTCAAGGAGTAGAAACCTGTGTTGTAATTTCATGCAAGAACTTGCTCTCTTCTGGTTTATGTTCACCCAGAGGGTGTAGCCCTTAGAGTTCCAGATAATGTGAGAGTCTCCTGTTACACTCCCTATCTATGTGTGCCCCATCTTTGAGTCCCGTCCTTTTTATCATAAGGAAGTTTATTTCCTAAGTCAACAAATACCTACAGGACAAAGGTAGCATCTATGCTTGCTTGCTTCCTTGGTTTCAACTGTTCCCCTATTTTGCCATGATAATTGATTAAAATATTTTTATTTTCTTACTGTTTTAAAGAGGGGAGTTTATTTTTTAAATATTTTACCCAGGTTTTAAATTGCTTTCAGGAGGATGATTGATCTGAAAAATCTATTCCATCATTATCAGAATCAGAGAGCCTCTTAGAGTTTTTCTAGGCCTTTCATTGCACTGCTATGATATTCTGTTTAATTTCCTTTTCTTCTATCTGTTCTTCCCACCATCTTACATATTTGTCCTAGAATCAATTTTGACCTAAATTTAAAGTACATTTTAAAAAATCTAGAACAGCATAAAGTTAGTGTTGCCATGAGTTTGGCTGTAGTCAAGTCATTTTTTTTCCTTCCTGTGTAAGAGATCATGTCTAGAAAGCCAGAAAAATTCTCTAGAATGGCAGCACTTTCTTTTCCAGTTGCTCTTTCCCATTACTGAAATCCTGTCTCTGTTCCTCAAACCCCATGACCAATGTCATTTTTTTAAAAACCTCTTATCTTTGTACATTATTTTCTACAGAAACCCTGCTTACATTTTATTTGCCTTATGAAAATCTCAGTGCCACTTTTTGAACCTCCTTGTTACCGATTTGTAATCAAATCACCACCTTTCATCCTACTTTCTGGATGCCACCTTCTCCTTCTAACTCACTTTCTTCCATCTCCTACGGTTAGCTATCCAGCATATCCACAGCTTCTGCCTCTTTCATGGACTGGGTGAACTTTCACATCCAGATCTCTTTGATGATGCTATTAGCTTCATGAACTTTTTAAAATAAGCTTCCATGTCACAAGACAATTCTTCACCATTTACTATTGAAAGGCAATAAAGAAAAAAGATAGGAATTAATCAATTATTTGTATACACATTTTATCGAAGAAATGATGTTCAGTGGTGAATAAGCCAATTGAATTGGCAACGTTTTTTAAAAATAAATATCTCATGTTCCATATCTATTCCAAAAGTTCTGGTTCACCTCTTAACAACAGTCACACCCTGCTTTTGGCCTTTGAAGGTTGATTGCATTGACAGATCTCTCTCTCTCTCTCTCTCTCTCTCTCTCTCTCTCTCTCTTTCTCAGTAAAATTTTTGCTTACTTTTGCAACTTAACTCATGGAGGAAAGGTATCAGACATAAAATCTGAACTACAGCTGTGTTGTTTCAAAATGAATAATGTCTACTGGGTGAGACACTGAGTCAAGGGCTTAGTTTGCAGCATAAGGAAAATATTTGTGAGTGTTGTTGGAAAAGCTGACAGCATAGCATATGCAGCCTCACTTTTCGATAGAGAAACAAATGAGAGAGCAAAATGCTAATTTGGCTAGGAAAGCAAATGCAACTTTTGTAACCAAGTCAGCAGTATCCATGAGAATCTCCATTTGATTACAAGTAACTATCTTCTGTTCTTCCTTGTGCTAGAAAATAAAGCTATGAACTTTTAAAAAATTAAAACAAATCTCTGATAATTGGGGGGAATAGAATTCCTGGAAAAAGACAGTGAAAACTTTCCGATTGCTCAACACACAGCATTATCTACAAAATATAATAGACCTAAAATTAATGAGTTCAGTAGCCATTGCTTTCACAAACATAAATCAGTAATATGATTTTTGCCTTGACCGAGGCAAAATGCAGATTAATTGAAGATATATTTTCTAAAATGATAATTTAGATAAAGTTTCTTTATTAAAAATGTGAGATTTTCATTGAGGTCAGTTCTCCCATGAAGCACTTTCACTAGACAATTAATACTAAAAGTCAGAGACGGTAGTAATGACCTTTAAAGAAAAATGGATTTTAAAATATTAGGCAGTCTGCATTTTTAATTCAAATTTTAAAAACATGATCTAACTTAAAGCTACTGAAAAGAAATAGATGGGTGTTAAGCTAGGTAGAAAGCTCAGTGTATTTGGTCAAGGGATTTTTATTTGCTCTCAATGTTGAGCCAAATGTGTGCTAATATATGAGCATATATGTATATATAATTTGGATGTTTATGTACTTTGATGCAATTGAAACAATACTCGAGTAGCAGTCAGAACAATCCATTTTTTAAACCATCATTAACTGGCTATGTAACTGGGAATAAAGAGAAAAACCTCTCTATTTATATTGAAGCTCTTTGAAAGCACTAAAACTATAATAACAAGATAAATAGGTCATTGAAAGGGAAGACTAAACTTCTCCATAAATCCAAGTATTTTCCAAAGTTAAACAACAAGTATATATTGAGCTTCAGGCTTACATGACGTGATGTTGCAACAAGGAGATCATCTCCTTGTGGAAGCAACACTGACACAAAAGCAGAAATCTAGAATAGATCATCTGTAAGGTTATTTTCAGCCTTTACATTCCAGGAAAAGTCAGGATTAACATGGGTTTTCTACCTGCATGTGAACTAAGACTTCAGAATCAGAAAACAGGAAAGAAGTGCAGTGCACACAGAGTTAATAGAAGGAAAATGAGCTAATGAACTCTAGGGAGGCAACCATATTGCAGTATAAAACATTTTCTTGGCATCTAAGGTAAGTATTGATTTAATAATGCAATAAATGAAGTAATAGGAAAAAAGAGAGCCAATATCAGTCAGTCAAAGTCTGCTAGCAGGCTGACAAACATGACCTCCTAACAATCCATTTGCATGAGCAAATAATCACCATTATTAGCAAAGTCGGTATAATACAGAGACATTTAAATTTAACAAGTACATTTTAGGAATAAATTGCAATCATTATAAAAGATGATTGGAATGTTAGATAGCTTTAAACATTTATGATTTATTTGTTTATATGAAAAGCCTTAGTAGTCCCTTTTGAATATTGCAGATAACTAGATTCATTGAAATATCATTTGCTAACAGTGCCTAAGATCACGTTCAAAATCAGTCATGCATGTCTTTTAGATGCGTTCCGAGGAAGTTTTTAAATCGATGTATTTGGCACAATATAAGAGACCTGAGCAATAAAAAGGGGGGGCAGGAAGGAGAAGGGAAAGAAAATATAGTTTCTGATGATTCAACTGGAGCTAATTAAATCCTTAGGGATTACCAACAAAAAGTCCTTTAGTCTTGCTTAAGATGGTTGGTTTTTAAATTTGTCAGATATACGTGAATTAAATTAAAACAATGATGAAATCAGATAGTACTGCCAGTAAATTTGCCCACTGCCTCCCCCACCTCTAACTCCACTAAGAAAAAATGAGATAATGTTCTACAGAATAAAGAACTAAGAAATTAGAAACACATAGAAATACAATTTTCCTCTTTTCCTTCACTTAGGCAAATGAGAAAATACTTTTATGATGTAAGATGTCAACAAATTAATATAGTTGCTTTGCAAACTTGTAAATTCAAAATACCAAACTCAATTAGATTCCTTTACCACTACATAATCAGCTTGTTAGCCATTATTATCATGATACATTCTTGACCAATTTTAAGTCACTAATATTACCATTTAAAACAGAATGTGGCACAGAGTACAATTTCTGAGATATTTCACAGTTATTAAATTAGTTGTTACATGCGTAAACTAATCCTGACATGACTGATTTTCTTCTACACTGAATTATTTCAAAATTAAGTTGTATAAGAAAGCAAAACCTCACATATGCATAAAGGAAAAGACTAGTGGTGCTAATATCTAAAATAGACTTGAAACCATTATTTAATTCATCTGTGCATGAAATTTCCAAGTAATTTTTTATTAGGGAAACAATTATTTTTAATTTCGTCAAGTTAAGAAAAAGAAAATATGAGTTCTTTACGAAGTAACAAGTCATTTAACTAGTAAAAAAAGAAAGAAGGAAGGAAAATGCTGTACTAGTAAATGTTCTCCACACTTTCTATACAAAATAATACATGGGCTCTAGAATTTGTTGCTATAAGAAAATATGTAAGAACTAGTCAACATTTACTAAAATATGTTTTATATAGCACATTGTATATACTAGTTTGACTTTTCTTTAATTAAAAAAGCCTAACTAAAATATTTTTACCTCCTTTGTAAGACATAAGGAATTTTTAAAAAAGAAGAAATAAATAAGGAAGAGGAAGGAAAGGAAAGAAGAAAAAGAGAAAAGAAACTCAAATCTATGTTACTTTTTCAATAGAGATGTTCTCTTTTCATCTCCCTACTCAATGTGTTTCCATCTTTAAATGATCTTTTTTTCTGAGAACTAATTGTAAGATATGAGATTTTATGGGAAAAAAAACAATTTTCTTAGCACAATAGTTTTTAAATGCTATTGGACTAATGAATTAGCTAAATATTTATCATCTCTCATAAGCATGGAAGCCCCCCAACTATAATAATGGTATCACCTATAAAGAGATGTCTTTTACTTCTCATGGATCCAGCATCAAATTAATAAGACATTAATCCAACCAACACATGGTATAGTTTTTTGCATGTGGGTTAATGTTGAACATTGCATGTCTTGCTGTTATCATGTTTTGATATATTCTTGGGGTTTCTTTTTCCCTTGATTATTGAACATCTGATTTGTAAAGTTAATATATGCAGTTAAATTATACAGTGAGCACTAAGTCCATATTCCTCCTGCCTCAGTTAGGCCAGTGGTCAGTAAGATACTCTTGTTCAAGAACTTGAACCAAAAGCCCTGGAGAGAACAGGCTCTGAGACACATTAATGATGGCACACCAGAGGGGCAGTCCTTCAAACACCACTGCCCACTCACCTGGCTGAAATCATCATTGCTTATGCACAGACATCCCTGGCATTCTTCTTGGTTATTCAATTTTTGTTCAAACGTTGTAAAACACCTAAGTACTGTTCCACGAACAATATGTATTACTAAAAACCAGTTTTCTCGATACGAAAGAGAGGAAATACACAAGCATGAGGGAAACTGGAAACTATATACTTTAAAACCTAGGGTAGACCATTAGACACTTTCATATATAGATCTTCATACTTTCTATTATAATACGGGCCTAGATATATCTTTAGAAGAAAGCCTATTGTCATTCATTGCATAAATTTTGCATAGTTTATTTTTCTGTGTGGATTTTTGAATTTTTAGTTTTTATAAATATAGCCAAAAACCTCATTAATTCTAAGAAAGTACTCATTGTCAGTTAGAATCACAACATGTGTAGCATCTTTTATTCTGTTGGTTGTTTTGGAGAGTCAAATATCTAACATGACTTAAAAAGTTTTTTTATTTTTGTTTAAAGCACATCTATCCTTCTTTTCACCAATATGCTTATCAAGAGCCAAATCAAGAGCAAAATCAAGCTGAATCGAGAAGCTAAATATTTGTATTTGGTCTTGAGTAAAAATTGAAATAAATATAAATTTTAAAGTCTAACGATAGAGCGAAATTCTTACTAAATCCAGAAAATAAAAGATGAAAACACACAGAAAAACAAAATACTTGGATTGTTACATGACAGAATCATTCTCTGTGAGATCACTACTTCCCACAGCCTCTACCAGGCAGGGTAAATGGTTTTAAAGGAGGATCATGCTTAAATAAATACATTCTCAGCCGCCCAAGGGTTTGCTGACTTCTGAGGGTCCAGAAACACTGGTGAATGTTTGGCATCTCTGGTTTCTGACCCGGATTGAACTGCACATGCTGAAATAATGTGAGAAAGGCTGTTTTCTGGCTAGAACTGGAAGTATATCTGCCAGCATTCCTGTGAACATGCTTTTCTTCTGTCCAGCTTTGACGTTTGAGAAGTCAAGTTATGTTAGACCTAGCTTGTATTCTGAACTATACCTAGACCATAAAACTTTTTTGAGAATGTTAGAAATGTTTAACCCAAATTTGTGAGGGCAGAGCATTTAAGAGTTATGAAATTTTCAAAAGTCAAAAACATATGATGAATGAGAGAAATGAATTGTTAAAACATGTGTCAGTGGAAATGTCATCTCATTCAGGGAAGGTGGCTTTAAAATATCTTCTCACCTAGTGTATAACCAAAAATCACACCAGACAAAACGCCCCCAGCAGAAGACTTTGAGACATTAGAGATACCTATCATACCATGTTCAGTGGGAAGAAGAGGACATATTAATAGTTAAATTTCCATTTAAGCCAAAGTATGCTAAGTTCATATTACACTAACAGGTTATTTGAGATGGCCTAATTTTGTAATTTATAAATAACTTTAAACTTTATTATTCTTCAAATTGATCTCCACCCACCAAACATTCCTTTTTAGAGTTATAAATTTTCTAATGGGGAACAAAGAGTGACTAATGACTCATCTGAGTTTGTGTGTTCTTTTTAGCATTCTGAAAGTTTTTTCTCCTACTTATTATTTTATCTTGTTCAAACATAACTGGATTCTCTTTTGGAATCATGAAATAGAGTTGGAAGGCTTCTTTAAAGGTCAAACATCCCAGAATATCCTTTGAGGAAAGGAGCAGCACATTATCCCCATGTTATACAAACAGTAGATTTTGCCTAGGCCTATGTCCACCAGATCATCACAAATTGAGCCCATTTTTTGCCTTTTCAGTCACCACTAAAGAAGGAGAACAGCTGGCTCCTCTCCTTTGTATATTCATCTTTTATATACTTAGCGATCAGCCCTATCTCTCAGTGTTTAACCAAGACTAAACAAGAAAAGATCCTTTGGAACTTACTCATCAATTTTATTCCCAGTTAATTAATAATCATGTAGATGACCCCTGAAACTTTCCTAAATTTTTTCCCTGTTCAGTTATAGGATTATAAGTGAGCATAATTGTCCTAAAAGAACTCAGCCGTTACTGAAGAACATACGTTGAAAGTATTTTGTTACATTTCTTAAAGTTTACTGCACATTACCCTTTTTCTAAAATGAGGATAACACATAGTTGACTCATGTGCTTAAATTGGGTTTGTTATTTCACCCATTACCAGCCATGCTCTGTGAGTATGCTGATCATATAGATTTTCCTCCCTGTCTCCTCTATTTTCAGCCCTAGCCCAAACTAAGAAGTTAAACATTTACATTTGATTTTAACTAATAACCAATCTGATGTCCACAACCACCTCCTGTCTATATGCCTATATGCATATGAAGGGTATTAAAATATTACCATTACCTACTGCAAACATCCCAAAATTATCTAAATTCACTTCAGTATAATATGAACTATATTAAAGAGATATAATTTTTAATAGGAAAGCACATTTGAAAATCAAATATGCCAGAATGAATTACCCTGTGACTATTGCTTCAAATCAAATTATAATTAAACTTTCAAATGGGCTCTACTGCTAGATAAATAATTGTAACAAGCATTCAGAACTAACCTTCCTCAAGACTTGTTGTTTATCATATAACCTCTGTGGTTTATAGCTAAACTGAAAATATCAGGGTATCTAAATGTACACTTAATGAGGAAATCATTACTATTTACCTTTTTTTGTGTGTGGAGGGATATTTAATATTTTAATATGCATATCAAATACTATTTTCTAAGTGGCAGTGTTTGTTAGGAAAGATTTGGCAGCAATTAACACAGTACATCACTGATGGTGGATTAAACCATAAAAATATTTATTGTTTTCTTAATTAAAAGCTGTCCGAACCTTGGCCAGGCAACTCAGTGATGTTAACACAGATCCAGGCTTATTCTTCCAGCCTTACCGTATTTTCATTTTTTTCCATCTTCATAGCTCAAGGCAAGTTATATCCATCTTCAGAGCAGGAAGAAGGGGATATAGGGGGCTCATTTAACATTAGTCTCAATTATCTCTTTCACTGGGAAATAAATTTACTTTTTCAGAACCACCTCCACCCAGCAGAATATCTCTGTGATCACTTGGTTACTAACACCTGCAAGAAGTCTAGAAAAATAAGTTTCTATCAGATGAGAGTTAAAGTTAGCAGGATTGGCATAAACAAATCACAACTCATTTCCTGGGTTCGGCAGATTGCCTTGTTTTCTAGAGATCAAGGACTCTTAGACCACCACTTAAACAAAATGGGCTCGATTAGCAGAAAAGAAAGATTTGGGGAGTGGCTTTTGGTAGGCAGCCCAAAGTGTCTAGCATAGTAGCCATTCCCCTTGAGCTATTATCGTGTGCTTAAACAGGTACCACGTATCATCTAACATTTGGGGGGAGATGTGTTTTAGGAAATAACAAGAGATAGTTTTATCTAAAAAGTATGGAGTCGTATAGAAGTGACAAAACAGTTCTTAGTTGAAGAAAGGCTAAAATGTAGAGATGAAAAGGGCTCACTCTATCTTCAGGCTCCACGTCAATGTCTTATCAGAGGTGAGGGTTACTGGAGGACTGGGCTTATGCTGAGAAAGCCGCTGGATCTACCGAGCTCCCTCTGGTTTCCCTTTCCCCGCAATGACCACACTGTTTCCACAGTTATGTCTGCCCTCGCTCGTGCTAACACCCCTCTTCTCAATCCAGCAAGATTCAAATGTGAGCAAGACTCATCCCAACCCAGCCTCAAGGAGACTCAAACAGCAGGTAGAGAACACAAAGGACCATATTGAGAGCTGTAACAAAGTCATGAATAAATATATAAAGTGGAGATAATAATAGTATATGCCTCACTGAGTTGTTGCAAGGATTAAATAAAATAGTTACACGTGATAAGAACTAAATTAATATTGTAGTATTATAATAAGGGTGGACTCATATATATGGAATAAAATTAATGGTGAATGGTCACTGCTTAGATACCACTGGTGAAATATTTGAGGTTCAAAGGTAAATAATATGAGAGACTTCTCTTTAAAAACAATATAAATTTTACCTACACAACAAGAAAAATAAGAATCATTTCTTCTTCCTCTTCTACCACATTAAATTCTAAAAGACACTATATCTACTGAGTTTTCAGGGGAAAGGTTTAAGAGCCGACCCAATTCTACTCACACAATAAAAACAATAGGAAGACAGTCTCAAATACTCAGGACTCAGATTATAACCCACATAGTCTTCATGAAAAAAACAGTTATTCAAAACGTACTTTAACCAAGAATAGCAGTCAGCATCAACCTTTTAAAAACTAGGTCAAATCATGTCATTCTTTCTGCTCATAATCCTCCAATCATCCCCATTCACCTCACAGTGGTCAACACAGCAAGGACCAGAAAAATCTGGCTCTCTGATTTCTCTTACCTCATGTCCAACTCCCCTTACTCTTGGCCACTCAACTGCAGTCACAGTGACTTGAAAAGCTGGAGACATTCTCACCTCTGAACTTTGCAGAAACAGACCTCTCTTCCCCCTACTCTCCCCCCATTAACTGAAAGACACTCTGTCATCTTCTTACTTAAACATCTGTTCTTTCTGCAGACTCCTTGACCAATTGTTCATTTGCTTATCCTCATCCCCAGCTCTACTTTCTCTCTTCTGGGCATTTCCAATATGTGCTAGAATGTGAGTTCTCTGTGTCTCCCCTATCTAGTAACTTGTTTCATCTTTTTTTCTTTTTGGTGTGTGGTCTGGTCATTTTGCTCCACTTTATTTCCAATGTGCTGATTCTTTTCTAATAGCTCTGTATTATTTTTAAATTATTTGCTATATGTTTTTAATTTTAAAGAGCCCTTCTTGGTCTATAATCACTCCTATTCTCCAAAACTTGTTCTTGACTTACGGATGATATATGTCTCAAATATTTCTAAGGACACATATTCAAATTTAAAAATTCTCTGCTACTTTTAATATCATTTCTATGTCTGAGATCTGTTAATCTGTTTGTACACCTTGGTCTTTCTCTTCCAGACTGTTAGTATTCTTTAAATGCCTAGTTATTCTTCATTATACATTCATATTTATTAACATAATTTTATATCACTCAGCATAAATTTCTATCATACTTTTTTTTAGTAGTGTAAGTCTGTCTAACTGAATAGGAAATGCTCATGGAAAGCTCCATGAAAGTTGGTGGATTCTGCTGAAAATCAAGCTTTCCTTTATAGTGTATAACCTTGGAGCATGGAAGCTAGCTCAAGAACTTCACAAATGTCAAAATGAAGCATGTTACTTTGGCAGTAGAATAATTCTCCATAATATGGTTCTGTTAGGTACTGGTTCTTCCTGGAACATTGTGGAAATATGATTTCCTTTTAGGTTCTTCTTTACTTCATGCAACTCACTATAAACCTTATGATCAACTCTTCCTCATGTCTATTAATCACTCATTATAGCTGGTAAGTCTTGGGTTTCCATCTGTGAACGAATATTGTAGAATCCTGCTCAGACATGCACGGAAAAATGAGGCACCACCTCAGATTTCCGTGATTCTGCTCAAGTCTACCCTTTTTTGGTCTTCCAGCTCCAAATTTATAATTTCTCTGGGGCACAGCCAGAGAAAAAGCCAGGAAGAGCTTTTTCCTAATGTGTAGCATCTTACTCCTGTAACATTTACAAACTATAACTCTTTTTCACACATCTACTTTATCTATCAGTATATCCCTTCCCACTTTCAGAGTTCTACAAGTTTGTCAAATCTCTGGTTTGCTGGAGGAATCCTCCCTTGTTTACAGTATTCCCAAGAACTCACTGTGTTTTATATCTTTACTGCCATTTAGTGGCATCTATAGATAGAGAGGAGGCACATGTGCATGCCCAGTTTGCCTTGCAGACTGAAAGACAAGGTGGAAGTGTTAACTGTACAGTGGCAAGAAACACATTTCAGATGAAGACAGTAGAAGAATAGGGGTAGGAATGTTGATTCAGGGGGGTTTCCTGAGAGACCACCAGAGCATTCTTGATTTTTCCATTTTTAACCACTGGTAAAAGGAGCTTTATCATGTTTTTATATCCTTAGGTCTTAGCTCTCTTTGCTTCCCAAGGGTACTCATCAGATGCAAAATAAGGGTGCTTTGGAGCCAATGCCTATCTTTGTAATCTATGGGTAACCCCCCGTATAGGCACCGAGGAAGGAGAGCTAAGCAGAATCCTGGCACAATTAGTGCTGAAGAGTATTGCAGTTTATAGTGTTACTACTCAGTTATTTCCTTTTTATAATCCTTTATATATAAACATATATTAGTTCATAGAATGAATGCCTAAAGAATATCTTACCACTCAGTTATTTCCATATATATATATAACTATATCTCAGTTCATAATCAGAGGAATGCCTAGAGTAGACATCGTACAGAGTATGAATTAAGGAATAAGCAGCTTATAGTTGAAGGAATATCTGGAGCACACACTGTGCAGAGCATGATTTAAGGGAAAAACTGTTATACCAGGACAGGAATCCATGTCCCAGGCAGCAGCATTCAGTATCATAAAGATACCTGCTGTATGGCAGGCTTGGGGCAAGAGCCACTCCTCCTGATAAAGGAGTGGTAGGACTTTGCTCCAGTTCTTGTGAAAGGCTGCCCTCAGACCGGCAATCCCTCGAGCATTTGAGGGCTCAAAACCCCTCCGGATAATAGCACCTTGGTGACTGTGAACTTTATTGGCTCTTGTTACTGTGCTAGCTCAAAAGCATCCTCCTATAGAACTCATTGGAAGCTGCCAGCAGGTGGCAGTAGACCCTGACGGCTCTATCACTGCTGTGTGACTTAAGCATCCTCCTATAGGTCTTCTTAGGAGTAGCATGCCGATACACAGAGGTATTGCACACTGCACCCTCTTTACTGCTTACAGCCCACCTCCATGCCTCAGTGACCTAGTGGGGGTGGACCCCTTGCTGCACATGGCCCATCTCCTTGCCTCAATGACCTAATGGGGGTGGACCCCTTGCTGCACACTGTCCACCTCCTAGCCTAGGTGGCCTAATGGGGGTGGACCCCTTGTTTTATTGCTCACGACCCTATTACTATCCTTAAAGATGACTTCACTCACTACCCTGCCCCCTAACCTATACCCAATAAATACAGACCCTTCTGGACATTCGTGGCCTCGCCTGTCCCTGCTTATAGGTAGCATGGCCCTCCTGAGCACAGCTGCATTTTCCTTGTACTTCTGTTTCCTGTCTCTTTATGTCCTATGCCTCAGCACAGCATAAGGGACATCCCACAACCCTGTGGGTCCCTTAGCCCTACATTAATCTAATTCTAGAATTTCAGAAAATGTAAATGTAGGTGCCAGCCTGGAAGACTAGGCTCTAGACTAAAGTTTCATGGCAAAGATGTCCATAAACCATCAAAGAAAAGGATAGCCCTTGTTCCAAACCAGTTATGTAAACATGACATAAATTTTATGGTAAAAAATCTATAAAATTTCATGGCTGAGATGTCTCTCAGTCTTATTTCAACCTCCGTCCTTATTCTGACTTTTCTCTTTGCTGATTTTCTTGATTTTTCCCTTTGATTTGTTCTTTATTCTTTTCATTCCATCTCTCCTGAAAAGTCCTGTAAGAAAATAATTCAAGACGATAGAGAAAGGAACATCTTAACTTGATTATGCTTTTCCATCCCCTAACAATTATCATGACTAGAGAGTGACAGATGCAACTGGCTTAGGAGTCTAACACTAAAACTGAGTTTTTGAGAACAAAAGTTAAAACATCAAAGCCAGAAGGACAAATGAAGAAGGCATAAACGTGCATTTTCTAATTTGAAATAAAGAAATATAAATTATTTTTCATTTTAAATTGATGAATCAAATAAAATTAGGGTAAGGGAAAATAGAATGTAATAAAATTGTCCAGTTTGATGCAAATGTTATTTCAGTAAATATCATTGTCTTTTTACTTGCCTTAGTAGCTACTGAAAGGTATGCATATTGATGATGGCTATCACTTATAGTCTGGTTGTATGAGATGGTGAAAAAGATCCCTTAGGAGGTTTTATAGTTCTCATAGACAACCATCATCTGTTTTGGATGATTCTGGAGACAGAATTTTTAGGCTCCTTCCAGCTCTGATCCTGTGTCTGGGTCTAAACAAAATGAATCATTTCCAAACAATGTTCTCAAATGCACACATCAGCACTTCCTGGTGCTGCCTTGTCTGAGAGGCTCAACTACAACCAGAGATTTGGAAACAACCCTTTACCTCCCCTTATCCTACCACTTACCCCAAAATACATTTCTTGTTTCCAGGTTCATCCACGAAAACAAAATCCTACACATATATATTCATATATAATATATATAATATATATTATATATGAATTACATAATACATTATATAATATATATTATATATGAATATATATGTGTGTATATATGATATATATGTATATATGAATATATGTGTATAGATATACATATACATGTATATATATGTAGATATACATACATGTATATATATACATATATATCCATATCTACATATATATACACATATATATAAGTTTATTAAGTATTAACTCACAGGATCACAAGGTTCCACAATTGGCCATCTACAGGCTGAAGAGCGAACAGAACCAGTTCGAGCTCCAAAACTAAAGAACTTGAAGTCTGATGTTTGAGGGCAAGAAGCATCCAGCATTGGAGAAAGAAGTAAGCTGAAAGTTAGATTGGACTCTATTTTCACATTTTTCTGCCTGCTTATATTCTAGCTGCACTGGCAGCTGATTAGATCATGCCCACCTAGATTAAGGGTGAGTCTGCCTTTGCCATCCCACTGACTCAAATGTTAATCTCCTTTGCCAGCACCCTTACAGACACACCCAGGATTAATACTTTGTATCCTTCAAGTGGACACTCACTATTAACCATCACAAGTCCACCCCTTATCAACTTGAACCCATATACATCTCCTGAGATTGAACATAATCTTCAAATAAAAACAATAATAAGTTCATGATCACACCTAACATAATACAACTTTCCTTCATATAACTGGAAATGCACCAATCCCCAACCCAAATCCTATTACGTACAGTTAACAATACTTAAATGCTGATGTGAAGTCAATAAATTTGATGTCACATGATAAGGAAGAGAGAAAATAAAATGAAGATATTTTCTTAGGACAAGTGTATACATGCACAAACATGTCTTTAACAAAAGAAAGAGGAAATACTGATGACAATTACACTCCTCCTTTCTGCAGCTGGTCACATGATCATAGCTGGTATTGATGACTACCTTCTTCTACTCCCCATTCTGTATTCCCTTTGCTTTCAGCAAGCACTTTGGCAGGTAGTAGGATTTTTTTTTCCTTGTGGAATGACCCAAATCTTCATTCAAGAAGAGTCTGGGTCATTTGTAGTCCTGCCTGGATTGAGCTGTTGTAGTTTCCCATTGATCTTAATCACAGGGCATGATAATATTAAGAGACACCCTAACAGATTTTCTGTATTCCATGCATTCTCTTCCTTACCTCCATTGTAGAGTAGTAGACAGATTTCATCTTGATAGTCTGGGTCAATCACCCCAGCCAACACTATAACTCCCTTCCTGCCCTGTTGACTTAAAGGTAGGAGGAGCCCAAAGAATCCAGGTGACAATCTTAACTTTCAGTTTAATGGAATCCTTGTTGTATCTCTTGATGGCAGTGTTCCTCCCTCTGAAACTAAGACCTCTAATCCAGCAGAACGTAATGTCATGGATACAGGAAGCAAAAATTCTGCTAGTGGATCACTAGGGGTGATGGTGAGTGGTGCCACTTTCACTTCCACCCCTTGATTCCTGGACCCATGAATCCCAGCTGTGGGAAAAACAGCATCATATATTGGATGCTGATTCAGAGCAAGCACAGCCTTCTGGAGAACTTTGCCCCAGCCCCGCAAAGTATTTTCACCTAGTTGGTGTTTGATTTCAAAATGCTATTTCACCATTCTATCATTCCAGCTGCTTCAGGATGATGGGAAACATGGTAAATCCAGTGAATTCCATGAGCAAGGGCCCACTGCCCCACTTCTTTAGCCGTAAAATGAGTGCCTTGGTCAGGGATGATGCTGTATGGAATATCATGATGGTGGATAAGGCATTCCATGGGCCACAGATGGTAGTCTTGGCAAAAGTATTGTGTGCAGATAGGCAAACCCATATCCAGAGTGTCTATTCTAGTGAGGACAGACTTCTGCCCTTTCCATGATAGAAGAGGTCCAATATAATCATCCTGCCATCAAGTAGCAGGCTGATCACCCTGAAGAATGGTGTCATAATGAGGGCTCAGTGTTGGTCTCTGTTGCTGGAAAATTGGGCACTCAGCAGTGGCTGTAGCCAGGTCATCCTTGGGGAGTGGAAGTCCATGTTGTGGCGCTCATGTGTAACATTTAACCCTATTACCATGGCCACTTTGTTCATGGGCCCATTGGGCAATGACAGGGGTGACTGGGAAAGAGTCAGGGTGATGTCCGCAGAAAGGGTTATCCTCTCCACTTGATTATTAAAATCCTCTTCTGCTGAGGTCACCCTTTGGTGAGCACTCACATGGGATACAAATATCTTCACAGGTTTTTGACCACTCAGAAAGGTCCATTCACATACCTCTTTCCCAAATTTCTTTGTCACCAATTTTCCAATCACGCTTCTTCCAAATCCCTGGCCATCCAGCCAAACCATTGGCTACAGCCCATTAATCAGTAAATAACCACACATCTGGCCACTTCTCCTTCAAGCTAAGTGGACGACCAGATGCACTACTCAAAATTCTTCCCACTGGGAAGATTTTCCTTCACTGCTGTTCTTCAGGGATGCTCTAGAAAGGGGTGGGAGTGCTGCAGCTGTCCACTTTCAGATGGTGCCTGCATATCATGCAGAACCATCTGTGAAACAGGCCCTAGTCTTCTCTTCCTCTATCAGCTGATCATAGGGAACTCCACATGAGGCCATCGGTACAGGCTGGGGGAGAGAAGTCAGGGTGGCAGGAGAGGAGACCATGGGCATCTGAGCCACTTCCTCATGTAACTTACTTGTGCCTTTAGGACCTGCTCAACACCAATCA
Source organism: Cacajao melanocephalus (assembly GCA_963573385.1). NCBI lineage: Eukaryota > Metazoa > Chordata > Mammalia > Primates > Pitheciidae > Cacajao > Cacajao melanocephalus. Next base: position 38,019 of record CAUYLG010023450.1, on the reverse strand, counting down.
TGTATATATCACTTCCATTTGATGATGGAATGCTGCTGTGCATGACCCACTTTATGGCTAGATGGGTAAGAAAGCATCCAGTTCATGATAGGCAGTTCAGGTCACATGGTGACTTGACGACCCGTAGTCAAACATTCAGTTTCCATCAAAGCCCAGTATCAGGCCAAGAAATGTCTCTCAAAAGGAGAGTAGTTATCTGCAGAAGATGGCAGGGCCTTGCTCCAAAATGGGGCCTCCACTGGAATTTACCTATGGGGTCCTGCTATACGCTACAAACAGCATCTTTATCTGACTCTGACACCTCAATTAGCACTGGATCTGCTGAGTCATATGGCCCTAGTGGCAGAGCAGCTTGCACAGCAGCCTGGATCTGTTGCAGAGCCTTCTCCTCTTCTGGACACCACACAAAGCTGGCAACCTTTTGGATCACTTGATAAATGGGTCAAAGTAACACACCCAAATGAGGAATCCAAATTTGCCCACAAAGAAGGATCCAAATAGGCCCATAAGGCATTATGTTTCTTTCTTAGTTTTAGGAGAGGCCAAATGCAGTAACTTACCCTTCACCTTACAGGAAATATCTCAACAGGCCCCATACCACTGGACCTCTAGAAATGTTACTGAGGTAAAAGGTTCCTGAATTTTAGTTGGATTTATTTACTGTCCTCTGGTAAGCAAAAGTCTCACCAATAAGTCCAGTGTGTTTGCTACTTCTTGCTCCCTGGATCCAACCAGCATAGTGTCATCAATGTAAGGCACCACTGTGATATCTTACAGAAGCAAAAACAATCAAGGGCTCTCTGAATAAGATTATGACACAAAGCAGAGAGTTGATATACCCCTGAGGTAGGACAGTAAAGGTATGTTGCTGGCCTTGCCAGCTGAAGGCATATTGCTTCTGGTGGGCCTTACGGACAGGAGTGGAGAAAAAGGCATTTGCCAAGTCAGTGGCTGCCTCCCAGGTACTAGGAGATGTATTAATTTACTCAAGCAATGAAATCATATCTGGTACAGCAGCTGCAATTGGAGTCACCACTTTGTTATGCTTACGATAATCCACTGTCAGTTTCAAAGATACATCTGTATTCCGCCCAGGCTAAATGGGAGAGTTGGACTGGGATGTAGTGGGAATCACCACCCCTGCGTCTTTCAAGTCCTTGTTGGTGGCACTAATCTTCACAATCCCTTTAAAAATGCAATCTTGTTTTGGATTTGCTATTTTCTTTTTTTAGGTAGAGGCACCCCTAATGGCTCCATTTGGCCTTTCGACCTATAATAGCCTTTACCCTGCCAGTCAGGGAGCCAATGTGGGGGTTCTGCCGGCTGCTAAGCATGTCTATGCCAATTATGCATTCTGGCACTGGGGAAATGACTACAGGATTAGTCTAGGGATCCACTGGGCCCACTGTAAGTCAGACCCGAGCTAAAACTCCATTAATTACCTCACCTCCACCAGCCCCTCCTTTAACTGGAGGACCACAGTGATGTTTTGGATCCCCTGGAATCTATGTCAGCTCAGAGCCAGTATCCAGTAATCCCCAAAATGTCTGATTATTTTCCTTTCCCCAATGCACAGTTGCCATGGTAAAAGTCGGGACATCACCTTGGAAAAAGATGGGAGAAAGATTAACAGCATTCATCGTTGGTAATGTAGTGGAGTCCTTCCTCAAGGGCACCCAGCCTCCCCTTCATTTAAAGGGTTCTGGGTCTGTAAACTGGCTCAAGTCTGGAAATTGATTGAGGGGCCATGATTCTCTGTTTTTATACTTCAAATTAGTCTTTTGTCCAGTCAACCTAGAAGTTTTCTGCTTTTATAAGTTAAGTAGGAATGCAGTAGCCTTTCTATCAATTTCACTTCTAGGAGCACCATGATTAATTAGCCAGTGCCAGAGCTCTACATGAGTCAGACTATTCTGATTGCCACTTTTCCTCTACTGTTCATTACTGTGGTAATGTCCACCTTGCCTTTAACTGTTGAATGTTGCCACTTGGCCCCTACCTCCTTGGGGATTCAGTTATTCCCAGTGTATTTAAATTTTGTAGTTGAATGACTGTAGCTAACTCCATTAGATCTGATATACAGAGAGGAGCAATTATAGGGCTCTCCAAAGATGTAGGTGCTGCCTCACAAATCTATTTCATAAGGCATTGGTCAAGGATATATCTGCTGGACCCTCCTAGCTGTGATGAGTAGGTCTAAAGTGACTAATCCAGTACACCATACCAATCTCCCTAAGCCTTTGGAGTCCTTCCTCTACGTTAAAACAAGGGAGATCAGGCATTTTCAGCTCACTCACAATAGCCCATCTTTTAATCCATATTTCAGCTAACAAAGAAAATAATCTACTAGAACCTTTTTTAACTCCTTGAGCTAAAACATTAAATGCAGAGTCCCTACTTGGTGGACCCAAATCAATAAATTCAACTTGATCCAACTCGATGTTCCTTCCACCATTATCCCATACCCCTAATGTCCATTCCCATGCCTGTTCTCCAGATTTCTCTTTATACAAATTACAAAACTCAAGCAGTTATTTGAGAGTGTAGCATACGACCTCCTGGGTCACACTCTCAACCTCACCTCTAGGGGCCTGCCGAGACTTTGGTCTAGTTATAGGTTTAGAATCAAACAGGGATGTTGGGGGTGGCTTCTGAAGAGAATCAACATAATCTTGCCTGGCAACTTCCTCTAGGGAGGTCATTACTGTTGCCTTGGGCAGCACAAGGTTTATCTTCTTAGAAGAGGTTGGAAAGGCTGATGGCAGGATGGGTTGGGGAGGGGATGTTGCCACTGCTGGGGATGGTGAAGCTGTCTCTTCTGGCAAAAAAGTTTCATCAGAGTTTACAAACTCAATGTCCCCAGCTTCATCAGGGTCCCCTTACACATCCCCATTCCAAGTTGCAGGGTCTCCTTTTTTCCAAACAATACCCTCACTTTAATAGTAGACACCTGGCCAGGCTGTGTATGCATCTTTTGTTGCAGGTCAGCTTACGTCTGTTTCTCCACAATTTCAGCTTCTTCTCTATGGGAGATAAGACTCTCACTCAGGGCAATCTTAACAGATTTGAGGCTCAGTATGTGCTTCGGGAGATAGAATCCCTGAGTTCATCATTTTCTTTCATTACTTTGTCCACTGAACTTAGGAACAACCATCCAGCTTCATTATGTTCCTTGGTTCTCTACACATGGCCAAAGGTGTTATGTAGAGTTACTGAACTCCTTGCCTCTTAAAACTGATCAATCAGGATTGTTAAATGCACTTATTTTGCATAACTCTCTAAACAGTTCATTCCGAGGACTATCAGTGTTTTCCATGCTACTGAGTCCTTAGCATTTTGGGATCTAATCAGATTAAGCAGCCAACTCCAGAAACCCCAAAACTAATGAAAGAACTCCATCCTTAATGTATATACACACAGGGGAGTTTATTTAGAATTAACTGACAAGATCCTAAGGTCCTGCAATAGGCTGTCTGAAGGCTGAGGAGCAAGGAGAGCCAGTCTGAGTTCCAAAATGGAAGAACTTGGAGTTCAATGTTCTATGGCGGGAAGCGTCCTGCAGGGGAGAAAGATGTAGGCTGGGAGGCTAAGCCAGTCTCTCTTTTCACAATTTTCTGCCTGCTTATGTTCTAGCTAGGCTGGCAGCTGATTAGATTGTGCCCACACAGGTTAAGGGTGGGTCTATGTGTCACAGCCCACTAACTCAAATGTTAATCTCCTTTGGCCACACCCTCACAGGCACACCCAGGATCAATATTTTGTATCCTTTGATCCAATCAAGTTGACACTCAGTATTAACTATCACAGAGCCCTTATATAAGATGTTTATGAGAGACCCCTCTCTTCTTTTAATGTCAGGACACAGTGAGAAGGCACCATCTGTGAACTAGAACGTGGTTTCTCACCAGATACCAAATATACCAGCACCTTAGTCTTGAACTTGCCTGCCTCTAGAATTGTGAGAAATAAGTTTCTGTTGTTTATAAGCTACCAAGTTTATGGTCTTTTGTTATAATAGTCCCAACAGAGTAAGATAGCATGTGCTACATCCACACACTCCCCTAGAGCTACTGTGAAAGGATAGACAAGTATAAAAAATGTAACACAAGAATTGTAATTATGCCTTTGTATGTTACATGATTATGAGTTTCCTAGTGCCTAGGAGCATCCTTTGCACACAAGTGGCATCCAATGAATGTTTATTGATTTGGATATACATTAATGATAGCCCTGCAAGGGAATTATAAGGCATAAAGCATCTGAGTGCCTTCTTCAAACATAATAAAATTTAATTCTATGAGGATGTATTAACTATGAAGTAATCTTTTTTCAGAAGTCTTCAGCAATACAGAGGCAGGTAAATGCTTTGGTCATAGGCTGTAACAATGTTGAAGCAGAGACATCAGAAATCTTCTAGCCAATTCTCTCATTTAAAAAAGAGAGAAGTGATCCAAGGTTCACTGAGTTGCCCACACAGCTGATACGTTGCAAAAGTGTGACTAGTCTCTGGATGCCTAGGTTGACTTGAGAGGTGCAGGTATGTACACAAAAACATACACAAATTCTATCTGCCCTAAACTGTCTTTCTCATCAGTACACTACAGTTCTGAAATCCTAGCATTAAAAGATATTGCTTTTAATTATGTAAATAATTAAGTCATCTGGTTCCCAAGATTTGAAAGAAAAAAAAAAGGAAAAACAAAGGCCTGATCTTTCACATTTTTCATGAGTCCGTGCTGCGCTGAGTGTTTTGGTTCCCAGGTAATTGCTAATTGAATGCTTTCTGCAGCTCCACTGGTAGCAAATAGGTTACTGTGTGTCTGAGGAATGCCCTCAGTGGACATCTGGAACTTGATCTCCTACAGTATTTTCATTTCTCATTTTAACCTTCTCTATTCTAAAGTGAGGTATCCACCAACCCAATCCTAAGAGAGTGCTGGTGCTGACAATGTGTATAGAGGGAAGCATAATCTAGCTATCTATCTTGGCTTTCTTGCCTACTTTGCACCTCTTAGATGTAAAAACAAGATAAGATTGTTGAATATCTATCATGTCACATAAACAGGAATCAACTGTTAACTCCTTAAAACCATATTATTCATACATTTACTAGCTGATTAGGTCAGTTAAAAATGTAGTTGATACAGTGATTATTGTTGACTACCCAACATCCAGTGTATCACCCCAACTAATAGCATCAGTACAATTTTGTCACCAAGGCTGGATTCTGATTAATATTATTGAAGATACTTATACTAATCTCATTCCCTTTGGCAGTGATTTGGATTAGTCCTTTAGTCAACTTGGTCTTATGAGACAGGAGAAAGTATTTAGAGGGCTTCTAAGAGGTTTCCTCACTCTCATAAACAAACTATGGAAGAACAACAGCCCTCTGTCCCTTTCCTCACTGGATGTGAATAAAACATGTAGCCTTTATTGCTACTACAACAAATATTTAATGACATATCAGGGTTACTTGAGCCAGTTAATTCTTTACTGTGGAAACATTATACAATATTTAACAACATCTTTGGCCTATAAAACTAGATGCTAGCAGCACCCTTCCAGTCATGGCAATAAAAAATGTTTTTGATATTGTCAAACGTGTCCCCTCAGGGGAAAATCTTCCCCAGTTGAGAAACATCGACTTAGATAATGCTAGAAGAGTAGACAGCATCAGGGAGAGATTAAAGGAAACTAATTCATGGCTATGTCATTGACACTCTAGGTCAACTCATTCCGAAAACTTCTTTACACCTGGCCTATCATATGAGCCAATAAATTCCATGTCTTTACTCTCTTAGCCAGTGTGAGTTGATTTGTCACCTGCAGTGAACAGCAGCATAATGGATACTGAGCAAAACCTAGAGTGAATTGTCTAGTGGTAAGAAGGGATAATAAGATACAATCTCAAGGCAAAAGCAGATGGCTTATGGAAGAAGATGAGAAATATTGGGTTGGGGCACATGATGGTGATTAACTTGGAGAAGTAAGTGCCAAAATAGGTTGTTAGAAAGAAAAAGGGAAAGGTCAAAAGTACAAGAAAGACTTACTCTTTTAGAGAGAATTTTAACCTGCTTTTAGCCCCATTTTACTATTTTCTCCACATAATTGTTTCAACACAGCAAACATAATACAATTGCATAGTACCTTCACCTCTCTCTCCCCTTAATTATTACTTCACATGACCAAGCTCTTTAAACCTCGAACACCTTCTCCCCATCTTCACACGGAGAGGGGTGTGGAGGCTCCTCTCCACCCCCTGCAGTCAAAGTTAAGTTGTCATCAACTTAAAATAATCTTCTATAATATGTTTTGGTAAGCCTCATAGTCACCACAAAGCAAAAGCCTATAGTAGGTGCACAAAAAAATAAAAACTAGGAATAAAAACATAGCACCAGAGAGAAACATTTAGCCACAAAGAAAGACGGCAGGAGGGAGAGGGACAAAGTGTCCAAAAAACAACTAAAAAAATTAACAAAATGGAAGTGTTGAATCTTTACCTATCAATAATTATACTGAATGTAAATGAATTGAATTCTTCAATCAGAAGACATAGAGTGGCTGAATAGATTAAAAAAACAACAGGACTTAACTATATGCTACCTACAACAAACTAACTTCACCTGTAAGGTCACACATAAACTGACGGTGAAGGGATGGAAAAAGATCTTTCATGCAAATGGAACCAAAAGAGGGCAGGATTATCTGTAATTATATCAGATAAAGTCAAAATTTGTAAAATTAAGTCAAAAGTTGTAAAAATAGAGAAGGAGGACCCTTATATAATGATAAAGAGGTCAATTCAGCAAGAGGATATAACAGTCGTTATATATATATTATATATAATATAATATATTATAATTATATTACAATATATATATTATAATACATATATGCATCTGACAGAGCAACTAAATATATCAAGCAAAATTAATAAATTTGAAAGAAAAAAATAGACTATAATATGATAATTGTGGGGACTTCAAGACCCTGCTTTCAGCAATAGGTCATCCAGACAAAAAAAAAATAATTAAGGTAACATCAGACTTAAAATAGAGTTTAGATCAAATGGACCAAACAGACATACACAGAACATTCTACCCAACAGCTGTTGAAGACATGTTCTTCTCAAGTGCATATAGAACATTCTCCAGGACAGATTATATGTTAGGCCACAAAATAAGTCCTAACAAATTTAAGAAGATTGAAATCATGTAAAATATCTTTAATGACCACAATGAAAAAAAAAAAAAGAAATCAAAAAAAAGAAGAATTTTAGAAAATTCACAAGTACATGAAAATTAAATATGGTCCCAAAGAACTAAGAAGTCAATAAATAAATTAAAAGGTAAATTTAAAAATGTCTGGAGACAAACTAAAATGAAAACACAACATACTAAAACCCATGAGACATAGCAAAGACAGTTCTAAGAGGAAAGTTAATAGGAATAAAAAGCCTACATCAAAATAGAATGATCTCAAATAAACAATGTAATGTTGCACCTCAAGGAACTAGAAAAGCAAGAACAAACTAAGCTCAAAGTTAGTGGAAGGAAGGAAATGATAAATGCCAGTGTAAAAATAAATGAAATAGAGAACAGAAAAACAGTAGATAAGATCAACTAAATTGAGATGTTATTTTTAAAGATGCAATTGACAAACCTTTAGCTACACTAAATAAGAAAAACAAGAGAAGACTCAAATATACAAAATCAGAAATAAAAGTGGAGACATTAGAAATGATACTACAGAAATACAAAGAATCATAAAAGACTATCATGAACAATTATATGCCTGCAAATTGCATAACTTAGAAGAAATGGATAAATTCCTTGACATGTACCACCTATCAATATTGAATTATGAAGAAATAGAATATCTGAACAAACAAATAATGAGTAAGAAGATCGAATCACTAACAAAGTTTTCCATCAAAGAAAGTCAGGTCCTGATGTCTTCACTACTGACTTCTACCACTGAATGTACACATGTATATTTATAAACATAGAGATATGCCATGATTTTCATATAAATCACGTATATTCTTCATATGTATATTCTTCATATGACTACATAAAACTATATTCCTCATAAATATAAATTACATACAAATTAGTCTTTTTATTATGTCATGTATGTCATGAACATCTTTTTCAACTAAGTACACACTATCATTTTTGCTAGCTGTGTATTATATCAATAAAATTTACTATAATGAGATAATCATTCTTTTAAATTTTTATTATATCTAGAGTAACATTCTACAAAGAACATCTTTCTTAATTTTATGTATTGGTAGTATTGATTTTGCTCTTATAAATAAAATCTTTCTATTTTGTTTAAAAATCATGATTTTTAGTATAAAGAAAAACTACTGAACTCTATTTGTCTTGTATCTAGTCACTTCATGGCATTTATTTTATTAGATTTAACAAACTTTAGTAAAATTTTCTAGGAGTACACTAATATCATCTGAGAATAATTATGATATTAACCCTCCTTTTGTGATATTTAGTGTGATTAATTGTGCTTGACATACTGTATTTGGTAGAAATTGCAAAAGTTATTTGAACAATAGTGGTAATAGAAACTATCCTAACTCATAAAATGATTTGGGAAGGATTCCCTCTTTTTGGATTGTTTGGAATAGTTTCAGAAGGAATGGTACCAGCTCCTCTTTGTATGTCTGGTAGAAATCAGCTGTGAACCCATCTGGACCTGGGCTTTTTTTGGGTGGTAGGCTTTTAATTGCTGCCTCAACTTCAGACTTTGTCATTGGTCTATTCAGGGTTTCTACTTCTTCCTGGTTTAGGCTTGGGAAGCTGCAAGTGTCCAGGAATTTATCCATTTCTTCCAGGTTTCCTGGCTTATGTGCATAGAGTAATTTGTAGTAATCTCTGACGGTAGTTTGTATTTCTGTGGAATCAGTGGTGATATCCCCTTTATTGTTTTTTATTGCATCTATTTGATTCTTCTCCAGCCTTTAAAATTAGGGTGCTCCAGGTCTGATTCTTTGCTCCTCTTTCCTTCTGCATTCACATTCACTTATCTGGTGATCTTACCTAGTCGCAGAGCTTTAAGTACCATTTGTGTGCCAATGAGTTTCACAACCATAAGTCCAGCATTGACTTCTCTTCCCAAGTATAGACTTACCTACCTCCTACCCACTCAATATCTCCTTTGGCATGTATCTAATAAAAATGTCAAACAACTTAACATGTCTGCAGCTGAATTCTGATCTTCTCCCCAAAACATGTTTTATCTCAATCTTCTTTCTCCCTGTTGATAGCAATACCATCTGTCCAGTTTTTCAGGCCAGGACTTACAGCCATCCTCAACTGATTTCTTTCTCTGACTACCACATTCAATTATTCAGCCAATCCTTTTGGCTCTAGCTTCAAAATATTAATCCAGAGAGCCAAGCATTCCAGAAATATATATGGGAAGAAAACACAGTTTACTGAAATATAATTTAAGCATCACCTCATGTCATACCTCACATAGATTTCCATACCATAGGGTGAATCCATTAAATAATTCACATTTACCATCTGAAACGATTTTCTCTAAGTTTCTTCTCTGAACACGCTAAACAAAGAAAATTAAGTTTTGAGTTAATGCTGCCATTATTATTTTCAAATATCTTTCTCCACAGATGCTAATGTTTCAGTTAGTTCATTATTAGAAAGTGATTTTCCCTCAGAAGAGCATAATGCTATTCATTTGGCAATCCAGAGAAACTATTAATAAATTTAAGGTATGTGAGGATAACCAAGGGCATACCGTTTTTAGCCTAGTATGCCTGCATGGAAATTAGTAATAAAAAAATCAGTTATTTGTTTCCATATCGTAATACTTACACATTACTCTGTTCTCTCTTTCTTTCTCTTGAGTAATAAAGTGCATATTTATACTAAAAAATAAATACATATCCCTGTTTTTTTTCTGTACATATAAAATACATTTTATATCAGATAGAGGTACAAAATTGAAAACAGTACATAGTAATAATCTCAACTCCATGTTCTATTAAAAAAAAGTAAAACAACATAAAGAATGTTCTGTTGTTTATTACACTTATTAATTCATTTAACAAACACTTATTGAACATCTATAATGTGCTAGACATTTTGCTAGAGACTGGTAACTCAGCAGGTATGAAGGTAAATAAGGTTTTCATCCTTCAGTACAGCTCACTGTCCAGAGACAGTTACAGACAAAGACACAGTCACTACACTACATGTAAAGCCTGCTGAAATGGGTGAGAAACACCCATAAGATAAGAATATCAAGGAGGGGGACCAACCATCAAATTCAAGATGTCAGCAAAGGCCCCTTCGAGAAAGTAATTTGCAAGTTACATTCTAAAGGATGACTAGGAAGAACCAGCTTGTCAGACAGGGGAGACCAGTATTTTAAGCAGAAAGAGGATCTGGTACAAAGACCTCAAGGTAAAAAACATCTTCTTACAAAAACACCAGAAGTCAAAGTGTTCAAAAAGGAAAGGAAGAGTGAGAAAATGAAGCTGAAGAAGTAAACTAGAGCCAGGTCTAAGCCATGGCAAAGAATCTGTGCTTTATAGCAAAGATAATAGAGAAACCTTAGGCATGAAAGTGAACAATCAAATGTGTGTTTCAGAAAGATCACTTTCATTGCATTGTGAAGACACTAACAAAGGGTAAAGAGCAGAAGCAGGAAAACAGACAACAGTTGACATAATCTTGGAGAGAAATGATGGTCTGCACTGAAAGAATGAGACTAGGAAGAAAGAAAACACATAAGAAAGATTCTGTAAGTCTGGATAATTGCCAAATAGAATTTTGGCAGCAAGGGAGATTTTAAATTCTAACAACACATTCACTCAACAGTACTTGTTGAGCATCTATTATCAAAGTATGCAAACCATCATCTGGAAACTAAGACCCAAAGAAGTTAATTAAATTAATTAAGGTCACACAGATAATTGCTGGCATATCTGAATGTAATGTAGGCCTTCCAGTCCAGTGATTACAGTTCAATATTTCATATGTAAGAATGCTCCAGTTATCTCAATAAAATGAATTCCTATCCATTCATCTAAAATGCTACAAAAGTAAAAGGTTATGAACTACAATGTTTAAAGTCAACTTAATTCCAATCCTTACAATTCACATTTTAGAAATGTAATTTGGCTGAGCACCTTCTCCCAAATAACTTAAGTCCCTTTGAGTTAGTTGTTACATACATAGAATTCATACAGCTGCAGCACCAACCAAGAATAGCCTAATACTGTCTGCCAGAGACTGCCTCCAGCCATGACAGTCAATTGTTGGAGCCATTAGCAGGCAAATTTATCATATACATTTACCCGCTGCCTTGAATGGACGGTTACTGAAATAATGACTAGCAGTATCAAAATCATGAATAAAATATGGGAATCAGGATTGTAAGTTATAAAGTTCTCTTATCAAGCCTACAGACTAAATGTGTTCTCAAAGGTGGTGCTCCCACCTTGGGTGACACAGATAAATGATGATGCTGATTATAAAAAGGAGTGAAGAGCAGATTAGCACCTTGGGCCAAATTCTGCTGGCATTGTTACCAGTTGCATCCAAATAAAATGTGTTAATTTTTCTGTTTCTTCAGAGTTTAGCTGTGAAAATGAAAGTGTCTTGTGGAGCAGAAGACAAGAAAAAAGTGAAGATAAAGTAAGTATTTTCAACAAAAGAAGTATGGTAAATGAAGAGAGAATGCTTCAGTTAAAATCAGTTTTTCTTAGGACCAAGATATCTTGTTAGTTTGCTCAAAGAGAATGAGGCACAGAAAATACAAGATAATTTGTTGGGCTTAAGTGGTAGGTGGAGGAAAAATGGAGTCTTGCCCTATACACTGGGGGTTGGAGAGGGTGGTGTATTGTCTAACATACAGAATATATGTTTAGACTCCTGGGTTGAATTATCTAGGTAAGCCTCGATAAAGCCATAAATGTTTTTGAGTAGTTCAACTGAATTTCTACAAATCAGTCATAATTTAAACACTACAAAGAAGCTAGCAATTTCAAAAATGAAGCAACTCTTTCTGAAAGGATTCAAAGTAAGCAGACACTCCCTGACCACTTGCCTAAATATGGCACTGAGGCTTCATTCTGAGGATTTGCTTTAAATCGACCTGGTCTCCTGAATAACTCATAGGGTACAATGGGGCACTTCAGCCGGGAATCATATATTTTGTTTGCAGGTAACTATTTGGCAATTTGTAATTACAGAAAAAGCAAAAATTAACTGATTCTTTACTTTTTTTGATAGTGCAATTATTCATCTTTAAACTGGTATGTTTGAATCATGGAGTTGAGATAATTAGGCTCACAAGACAACAAGGAAGAATTCTTTAGGGAACTAAATGCTTGCAAACAACTTTAAAAGCACACATTTTAAGAAAGCCAGAGGGTCACAGTCAATTCAAAAGGGGATGACCAGTTTCACTCCTAATGGTGGTCTCGAATAACACACTGTGAAAGAATACTTGCTCTTTCTGACATAATCCTCAAAGGTTACAGATTTAAAAACAAAAAAAAGTCCTAGATCCTCCTTATAATTCACTAAGAATTTACTTCTGCCATTTAAGAGTCTTTTTATATTTTCTTCTATAGCTCATCATTTGGCTTTTTCATTTAATTTTTATAGCAACCTAAAAAGTAGGATTAATTAGCCTCAGTCTGAGAAAACAGTTTCTTCTTGGAACTTATTCATTCAACAAGTTTTTGCTCAGTGTTTGGTTTGCCGGCGGAAACACGATGCATAATTGGTGGCAATGGAACTGTTGCAAGGTCTGATTTTGAAAGTTTGAATAAGACAGACATGTATTAGAATGACCACAGTTTAATAACTTTACGAATTGGGCAAATTTCCTGAACTCTTTGAAACTCAGTTTACTCATCTATAAAATGGCGCTAATAATAGTGTCCACCAAACACCTGGTAAGATAATGTAACTAAAGGGTTCTGATGTTGACCTTGAGGCAGAATTCTTTGTGCCCTTCCCTTTACTGCATCTCAAGAGGAAGAAGACCCACTGAGGTTAGATCAGGTTTAACACCTTTTGGTACTAAACCATTGAGTGGAGTCAATTAGAATTTAAAAATCATTGTATTTAGTTTGACGTCATTCTCTATTTTGTTCATTGTATTTGTGTAGCAAGGATACCCAGCATTTGTTTGTTCTTACTCTTACTTCTTCTGTGTGTGTGTGTGTGTGTGTGTGTGTGTGTTTGTGTGTCCCCTTACCTACCACTACCTCCGCATTCTCCTAGATGCCATGGCGAGGGGAGGAGAAAGGCTAGGCCAGTCAGCTCTATGCATTGGTGAAGCCTTCTCTCTTAATCTGTCTCTAGCACCATTTCCTGTACCTGGCTAATTTGGGATGCCCTTTCCTCCAACTAACAAGAAAGATAATAAGCTCTGGTTTGGGCTTGGGGAAAGAAGGAAGAAATGGTCTTGAATTATTTTATTTCTGGACTATTTAATCCTAAATAGCCAGGGGAAAAAAAAAAATCCCTCCCTGTGGTCCAGCTCAAATCGCTGGACCAAAGTCCTAAGTAATAAAGAGTTACCATGAGCTGCTTTGATTGTTTTACACATGGAGCATCCTCAGGGACTTCACATGAAAGAAGCAAGGCTGGACCAAGGCTGAACACTGTGCCTGGCCTAAGAAGACCAGAATACCCTGTCATTATCATTTCAATATCTGTTATAATTATTAATCAATTATTTTCCCCCATTTCTAATTTCTGTAATATAGGAAAACATCTCAGCAGTTTTGCATATCTACATTTTTTGATATTTTGTGGCTGTTCCACTTATAGGATTGATGTTACATAAAAACAAATTAATTTTACACCTTTCTTTCAATCAAATAATTGATCATAAAATAGTTTTAATCTAGACCGTATCAAAAAACTACTTTTGAATGAGTGACATTGTATCATTGGAAATAATATCGTATTTTATAATACATGTTTAAACTGTTTACTAATTTACATTGACTTTTTCCTCTAGTTAATCCCAAATAGTGTTGTTTTAGCTCGTGGATTTTTCTTTGATCTGTATTCATTTTAATCTCAGACTCAGTTTTTAACCCCTAAAAGAAGAATAATAAAATAATGATTATTTGCTGGTATGTGGAATTTACAAAAGTAAAAATGCTATGTTCAAATAAGACGCCTTACAGTTAGTGTTTAATGTGACTGAATGAAGCATGAAAATATAGTCACACACTTAGACCGTGAGCAAACAAAATAATGCAGACATTTCCGTTAAAATTACCTTCTCATTAAAGAAACTCTGCTGACACAGGCTCCATTGCAACTGCGGCAAACTTGATTTTATAATCAAGTATTAACCTTATGGGTCTTCCCAGCAAGCTGCAAGATGTCATAGTATCACTTTTAGCCTCATAATCAAATGGCTATAACCCAAGACAGTCAAGCAGTTTTAAATGGCATTCTTAATACAAAGTCTTTCTAAATTATTAGTTTTTTCAGCTAACAGCTCTGGAAATAAAAGAGACTTAGGAGTTAAGATCTAATCTGCCGGTAAAGAGACTCAAATGTCATTATAAAGGCATTGAGGTGTTTGACATACAGCAGTAGTAATCTGCTATTGAGATATCCTCTAATTTATCAAGCATTTTATTAAGTGCCCACAATATGGCAATCCAGAACTCAGTTAAACTCGAAAGATAAAAGAACACATTGGCCATGACCCCAGCACTCAAGAATTCCTAGTCTGGTGGACAAAGCCCCTTACGATACATTGGGATAGGGATAACCTCAACCACTCACACTTTATGGATGAGGCTGGAAAATAAACTGGACCCAGTTCAGGAGGATTTTATACTATGATTCACATATTTCCAAACATGCTTTCCTACGTAGCAAAAGAACTGACGTGAAACTGAGCAAATACTTGAGGTATGGAGAACTCACATTTGTTGTATTCCAAGAGTTCTGTATGTTTTATCTTACTTAATCCAGCAGACCTCACAGGCAAGAGGTTTTTGTTGTCCTACCATAGAAGAGTAATGGAGGCTCTGTGCCTAGGTGTTGTTCCTCATCACCTGCTAGTCTATGGCAGGCCCAGGATATACCTCAGATGTATCTGATTTCAGAACATAGTTCCTCCCATTGCACTACACAGCTTCAAGTCATACCTCCATAGTGTTTCGGCTTCCAAGAAGAGAAGTTCTGACTCCTGCTTCAGAGACAAGACATCATAGGTTGACCAGATTGGCTACAGAGAAAAGACAGCAAAGTGGCTCAAGTGGCCTAAAAAAATGTGGGACCATGGCACTGCTAGGTATATGTCAGAGGGTAGCTGAAGGCAGAAGGACCATGTTTGCTAATTTGTTATCTCTCCTTGCCCAGAGTGTTCTAACACACTAGAGTAACTGATTACACACAAGGGAGGATCAGTGGCAATTACAATTACACATTATATTGTTCATTACATGAATCACAACAGATAATATGGTGGTAAAACATTGCATCTCAGCTCTTAGGTCTGTATACATCACTGGTGTCACGTCTGGTGTCACTGTAAGCTCAGCACCTGGCAGTGTCTCCACGCAATAGAGTCTCAGCACTTGTTGAAAGAATGAGTAAGTGATTACATGAATAAGTGAAAGACAGAAATGCACACACAAAAATCTATCTGCCTCCATGCAAATTACAAGCCAGGTCTTTCTTACTCACATGATCTGAAGCCAGAAGGTGGGCCAAGGAGTAAGCCCTTGATTCTGATGTAGAAGTTCCTATTTACCTCCGTTGGGACACTCGCTATCTTCTGGGTAAATTCAGTATTTCATGTAATTTCCCCATGGCTCAGCTCTAGCACCTGTTCAAAGAGCAGCCTTGATGCATGCCTCAGAATCTAAATGCCTAGTGGACTCGAATACGCTTTGCAAGCTCATCTGGGATTCATTATAAGGAGGCATAGTTTTCTTTCTATTCATATACATCTGCATAGATGAATAAATGATGTAATGCATTAGTGCAGTGATTCAGAACCTCCATTAGCACATGTTTGTCCATTTTCATCAATTCCTAGCAATCAATATAATTATCACAGTGAACAAGAGGAGGATTCCTCAAAGGACCCACCTCACATGAAGGAGAACAGGGAGGGAAGGATGAGGGCTGTGATAGGCAGGGTTTGTATGTGTGGGGAAGGTTGCCTGTATGCATTGGGGTAGTATGTGTTAATCTCACTGTGGTCAAGGGAAGTCAAAGTAAGATAAAAATAAACATGTCCAGAAGGTAGTGTGATAAAGAAAGTTCATGGACTTTGCTGACCCAGAGATTTGGGTTCAAATTTTATCTCTGACACTTGATTTGTCATAGGCCATGAAAAGGTTACTTTCGTTCTCTGAGTTTAAGTGAATGCATTCATGAACCAAAACAATTGAGAGGTTATTTGTGGGTTATAACAAAATTTAATTGAGAGAACTACGCAGCTGGGCACATTGGCTCATGCTTGTAATCCCAGCACTTTTGGACGCTGAGGCAGGCAGATCATTTGAGGTCAGGAGTTGGAGAGGAGCCAGACTGACATGGTAAAACCCATCTCTACTAAAAATACAAAAAAACTAGTTGGGCATGGTGGCGGGTACTAATAATCCCAGCTACCAGAGGCTGGGACAGGAGAATTGATTGAACCGAAGAGACAGAGGTTGCAGTGAGCTGAGATCTGAGATCATTCCACTGCACTCGTGCCTGGGTAACACAACAAGACTCTGTCTCAAACAAAAAAAGAAAAAAAAAGGTAGGGGGAGAGAGAAAGAGAGAGAGAGAGAACTATGCAAATCAAACGGCAAAGTTCTCAGTCTATAGCAGGCACTTCACAAACATTAGTGTCTTCCTTTTTTCTCCCTTTGAAAGGAGGGAAGCAAAACTTGCTGGCACGCTCCTTAATGTGAGGTCCCTCCTATCTTCCATTCACTTAGAGCTATTTTTGCAATTACCTGATCATTAAGAACTAAGATAGCAATCCAAACAATCAGGGAAACGTTTCTGATTAGCCATTAGTGACATCACCTATTTTGCCTTTACTGTGTCACAGATACTACAAAACCCCTACTAGAAAGCATATGCTATTAACATCAGGTTGTCAGTACACCTTTCAGTGAGGTTGGTCATAATAGTAGCAGCTCCCATGTATGGAACACCCACTAAGGAGGCAGAATTTCCTGATAATTGAGAATGTCGGTTTTGAAGTCAGACGATTAATAAAATCTCGCTCCACCACCTACAATCTGACTCTGGGCAATTCATTTTGTCCCAATTATCACAGGGAGATAACGATAACAACTACTCCACAATGTGAATTATTCTGAAGATTGAGATATTTATATAAGACAGCAGTTAGAATAACATTTGGCTCATGGTAAGTGCTCAATATTTGTTAATTTTTATTGTTGTATAGCTGATGTTCTGAAGACATTATCTAGTTTAGTTACTTCGACTCAGTGCAGTTAAGGCCATTGAAATTCAGAAAAGTTGGGGAAATTTCTTGGTCCCCAAACGGTTTAATTTCTTTATAGAATGTGCCTTTATCTGTAAGGTAATTTCTTCAAATTTGGATATAGCAGAGAGGTCTGCAGAATGGAAAAAGCACTGGACTAGGTTCTGCGAGAGAACATTTAAGCAGTGATTACTCCACTTATCAGCTGCATAAGTACCAATTCACTTCACCATTCTACAAATGAGAAGGTTTGACAACGTGTTTGCTAAGGTCACCCCTGGCTCTGATACACGGGTTCCATGTGACAGACTTGGCGAATAGAAGAAAGGCATGCATCTCAGGGGATCTCGGTGGGCCTCGTTGATAGTGATGACATTACTGGGATCATCACCCTGCTTCCTTTGCTTTTCCATTCACAAGGATGGCCCTGTCATCCTTGTTCCCATAGGGAACTAAAAATGAGGTTCTCATTATATTTCAGCTTCCTCATCTGGAAAGTATATTCCCAAACAACAATCCTGTTTTCATATGTAGCAAAGAACTATTCACATCCTATGTTTGCTTCCTTTGATTTGTCATCCTTAGTCTGGGTTGTCACAAGCTGGGCTTCCCTGGATATTTTCAGGGAATTTCTACTAAAAATGATCACAAGAGTCAGGGGACATAAATACTGAAATCACAAATACCATTTTGAATCCTAACGCTAAAGGAAGACTTGGATTACACTGATTCTCTGAAAGGGCTCGAACTTTAATACTAAGACAACAATGTAAAAATTGTCTTAGATAAATTTTATTTAAGTTAAAATGCTGACAATATCATCAGACTGAAATAAATACGTGTATTACTGCCTTGCAATATTTAACATTTACTGATCTCTTGCTACAAGTCAGGGACTGTTCTAAGAACTTTATAGGACCAATCACATTTAATCCTTAGAGCACCCTGATGACATATGAACTATAATTAACTTTATTTCACATATGGGAAAACTGAGCCTTAGGATGGTTAATAAAAAAAAAAAATTCCAGAATCACACAGAGATGTTTTTGGACCAAAATTTGAACTCAGGCCTGTTAGACTCCAAAGGCCAAGTTGTAAAGCTAAGCGATTCTGCCTCCATTTGTAATCATTTGTACTTTTATACAGTTGCAACAATTGCGGATATCGCCTTCTGCTACTTCTGCTTCATATTGTCATAGACATTTTCCAGAATTGTTTGAATCAGTATGTAAAAATAAACATAATAGTCAACATCAACATTGCCCACCCCTGTACTAAGTGATTAACCATAACTATTCTATTTAAGCTTCAAAACAACACTATAAGATAAGGAATTATGAATGTCTCTGTTTTACAGATAACAAAACCAGTTCAGGTAAAGTTGTTCAAGTCGTTGGTATCGTCAGAGAGCTTAGAAGTAGCAGAGCCACAGTTTAAACTTAGATCTGCCTGACTGAAGAGACCAACTCTTACCTAACGCAATATACTGAATAAAATCTTGATAAAACTACAACATTCTGTTTTCTAAAAGGTACAAAGACAAAAAGAAATATCAGAACTCCCTCTTAGAAATGGTATTTCTTTCTATTTTCACCTGATTTTATTGAAGAACTCTGAGTTTTCAATAAGGTCCCAGAACCTCTGCAAAACTACAGGTAAAATTATAAGCAGCTTGGTTTCAAAGAGAATTACAATAAGGCATGCATTGCTCCATCAGTGATAAGCCCACCAATAGTCATCCACATGGAAGCCCACTGAAAACCAAGAGAAGCAGAAAAACACGTGATTTCTTTAGTTTGGATTTTCAATAACATCATCAACATTAGGTAAGCCAGCAGCTATGCCCATGGATTCTATGTGGTCTTTCTGTACACATGAATTTTCTCCATCAGCAGAAATGGCTTTCCAATCATTTTCTCCAGCAATTTAATAGAAGTAAAAAGTCAACAAATGCCCAATGATGGAATCTTGAAAATGTTTATGGAAGAAATTATAAGAAAACTCATGAAGTTACACAGATGGATTTCAATCTCTATTACATCACTTCTAGCCGTGTCAAGTCACCCTTTGTACATCAGATGTCTCATCTATACATCTGGGCAATAATGCTCCTCTGAAGGTTTTTTAGAGATTAGTACAGATAATCTACACAAGAGAGCTGGAACATTCATTGCCAGTAATAAACAAAGGACATAAATTCAGTGCCCTCTTCTATACCCACTCTTCCTCATGGACACACATTCCTAAAATCAGAAGACAGCTTTGTCCAAAAGAGCACAGTAGCTGATACATAGAATTGAGAGCTGCTAAACTATACAGTGGTACAGTACAGCAAATACAATCTTGTGGCAGGAAGCATAGACATATTCTTCGTAAAGTTATCAGTTTAGAGTCTCTCCTCTACCTCCTGTTAATTTTCTTGTGCAGACAGTAAAACCTAATAGAAGGGAGTTCTGTAGTGCCAAGGCTTGAGGGTTTGCTTCTCAGCTGAATTCACTTATACAGAGATTATGCTTAAACACTGGCCATGATGCAAACCTAGATAGGATTTCCAGATGTGCACATGTGGGAGACCAATCCTGTGTATTAGAAGGCTGAAGGGAATTTTGTCTTTCCTGATGATAAATGATCTCTTCACCCACGGAATATCTCTCCAGAAAGATAGGGATGATCATGTCTGGTCACCACAGGGTTCATGCCCAGTTTTTAGGTGCATGTGAGGCTCCTATCATAGCTAAGGCAAGACCCTCATCCATCAGTGAAAGGAAATCTATGTTCTCTAATACTTCAAGTTACTTATGAGCCTTGGAATGCAGGATGATAGGGTGGTGAGAATTCTGGATCAGAACATAGTGCTCTTGCTTTTTGTGGAGACTCTGAGTCATTTGAGAAATAAAACACCACCTCTTTGTCTCCCCTGCTCCTTTTCTTCCCACTAATAAAAATGGTGGTGTAATACCGATACCTATGTCTAATTATATAAAGGATAAGGATTATACAGCACAGTTCAGCCAGGATTGTAAAAGCACTTTTCAGAATATAGTCCAGCCGTCCTCTCAGGCTTCTTCCACTCTCCTAGGCCAATTTCTGAATGCTAAAATTATTTTAACAGTCACAGAGCATGGTGCATTAATAAATGATCAAAGAGTGTGCATTTTCTAATGTCCCTTTGGCCTCGATAAAGAAACTAGCAAATATTCCATTAACCACAAGCCAAGAAGTCATTTTTTAAGCTTGAAATATATTTCCCCATCTCATGTTGGAGGTGGGTCACCAGGATCGCTTAGTTTACGCACTTGAAAACTGACTTCTTAAAGAAAAAGGTTTAGATGGATTATTTATGAACATGCGTAAATTATGTAGTAATTTCATTGAGATTTCTAGGACTTCTATGAAGTAGAATATCCCCTGTGGTGGCCACATCTTATTTAATCCATTTGTTTCATCTTTTCCTCCACTTCAGAGGCTTCCAATATTTTAAGGTTCTCTTTGAAACAATAGCTCACTTTGAAATGTAATTTAAAAATATATTTATTATGTGTTCCTGTGTAGCACTAAATATTGCCTTATAAAAAACGAAACCCATGTAACACACACAAACAAAAAGGAAATTGTACCTAAGAGTCATCATTCATTTATGATAAGATGGATGAGTAGAAGGCCTAACGCTAAAAAAAAAATCACAATAAAGGAGAACAATGAGAAAACTAGAAAATAATAACCTATATGTGATTTTACTTGTCTCAGTGCTTAAATATACTCTCCTATCTTCACCATGGAGGATGGAGGCAAGTATTATAAGTTCCATTTTACTGGCAAGAATTAAAAAGCATAAAGTTACATGACTTACCAACTCCACATAAATGAATCACTTGCAAAATCACCACCAGAAATCTACAAATAAGTATTATTTTCATCTTAGCTACAGAGTTGGAAGACATGAATCAATTGTGGTCCTTTATTTGTCAGCGTTTCAAGGGTGACATCCATCCACATAAACACGATTCTAAAATGTAATTGTATGCTTAAACCCTACACTAATATATGTAAATAAATATCTCATTATACAAACTATCTAAATAGATAATATAGCAAGAATATGTGCATAAAAATTTCATAATAGTTTTTGGAAACTTGAAAGATTAATAATAAAGGGTTATATTCATGCGATAAAATAGCAAGCTGAAATTAAAAATAGCATTAGAGGCTAATCTTTATTGCCCGGAAAAACGATGTTCTCATATTGCTAAGAAAAAAAAATTGAAACAGACCTCGAAACAGCAAGTTGAATTATTGTTGTAAAGAAATACCATGGAAAATTCTGGCAGATCATGAACCAAATTTTAACAGTTGTTATATTTGGTGGCCGAATTATGACTGAGTTTTGTTTTCTTTCTCTGTATATTGCCATGCTTTCTGATATTACTATATTGATTTCTACTACAGTTATAATTAGTCGAAAATTGCAATCTAATTTTTTAAGTAAAAATAAAAATACTTTATAAAGAGACCACGCCTATTCATACTAATTAAATGAACATATGGATTCTGGGGATTCTAACCTTGAACTTGTCAAGTTTTAAATAAGGCTAAATATCTGCTTAAGACTTTGATACCTTGATCAGCAAGTTAAAAAATGGGAAATCAGGATCTGAAATCTTCTTTCTTAATTTTCAAAATACAGCTGGAATCCATCATAAAGAAAATTTAACGGGGATTTATTTATTGAGTTGAGTTCTGAAACATTTGAAGAGATATAGGATAGGCTTTGAGGTTGTTATCATTCAGTATGTAAGCTCAGTCAACTATTTAGCTTAATTTGACCAATA
The DNA here is from genome assembly GCA_963573385.1 of Cacajao melanocephalus. Lineage (NCBI taxonomy): Eukaryota > Metazoa > Chordata > Mammalia > Primates > Pitheciidae > Cacajao > Cacajao melanocephalus. Next base: position 15,691 of record CAUYLG010023450.1, on the reverse strand, counting down.
TTTATTGAACATATAATATATGCTGGGCACTCTGCTTGGTGACAGAAAAATAAAAGTGAATAACAAATGGTTCTTGAAATTTCCTCTCCATTGTGGTAAGCTTGTGTGATGCAGAAAAGCATAGAATACTATGTTAAATTCAAGAATTAGGCATATAATCTTACCAAGAGTTGAAAGGAAAGAAATATTCCCTAAAGGAGGTGATGATGAACTCAGTGTAGAAGAATTATGAGAAAATGTAGCAGGTAGGGACTTCTGGTCCCCAAATGGCAGCATAGAAACAAGTTTGCTTTACTTCCACACACAGAAAACCAAACGCAAATATGCAGCACGAAGATTATCACCAGCAATATCCCAGAACTCAAATAAGAAGGTGAAACACTTCTCAGGGCCACAGAGAAGTGGAAAAAAAATCCAAACAGACAGTAAAAGAAGTAGAATTCCATGTCAGCAACACCCCTCTTCATGACCCACCCAGCACCAAGCATGTGGAAAATTTCCTACAAATTCAAAACAGTTTCTACACTGGAAAAAGTAGGACTGAGGTGGAAAACCAGCTTCCCTACCATCTTGAGTTAGCTGTCAGGGAACTCAAGTGAACTAATATGGGTTGTCCCTGCTTCAACCCACAGGAAACATAAGAAGTACCTGAAGGAAAAAATACCACTGAGCACAGCCAGAGAAAAAGTGGGGAGGTGGAACTTCCAATCCCAGCCCTGGACTCTGCTCTGTAACTCAGTCAAAGGAGACACCAAATCAGAGTAGCTGTTCAACTTCACCATTCTATGGGAAATTCATTCTACAAGTCCAGTAGGCATAAACTTGTAGTCACCTGTGCTAAACTACCTGGATATTCCTTTTGGAACTTCCTCCATTTTAGGAAGTTCCAAAGGGAACTAAGATAAAACAGACTTTAAAGCAACAAAGACCATAAGAAACAAAGAGGGACATTACATGGTGGTTAAAGGATCAATGCAACAAGAAGAGCTAACGATCCTAAATATATACGCACCCAATACAGGAACACCCAGATACATAAGGCAGGTTCTTAATGACTTACAAAGAGACTTAGACTCCCACACAGTAATAGTGGGAGACTTTAACGTTATACTGTCAATATTAGACAGATCAATGAGATAGAAAATTAATAAGGATATCCAGGACTTGAACCCAGACCTGGAACAAGTAAATTTAACAATTATTTACAGAACTCTGCACCCCAAACCCACAAAACATACATTTTTCTCAGTATCACATTAAACCTATTTTAAAAGTGACCACATAATTGGAAGTAAATCACTCCTCAGCAATTGCATAGCATTTCACAGGTTTAAATAAAATATTGGTTGGCTGAAAAAAAAAAAAAGAAATATACTAATTCCAAGAGTTATGTGGTAGCCCCTTGCCAATGTTCTTTTATATGAAAGTGAAATTAACTTCTGTCATTGTATTTTTAGATCTTTTTGTAATAGAAGCTTAGATTATGCTCTAACAAAGTTATCAACCATAAACTGATGCCCTGTAAAACTGTCTTGAATCCTAACATTTACTCTGGATCCCAGACATGTATCCAATTGCCTATTCAATATTGTTAATTGAATGTCTGCTAATAAGAGCTATTGATTAACTCTGTTCTTTGAATGCATTCTTTTTTGTTTTTTCCATTTTAGTATATAGCACCCTCCTTCATTCAATCAGCCATGGAAGACAAGGTATAATTTCTTATTTATTTCATCTACCCACTTCCAATTCATTAACAAGTGATGTTGAATCAACATTCAAAGTATATACCCAGCCTGACATTTCTTGCCAGTCCTACCTCTGAGTCCTAATTCATCTATACTCCTAGTGTGCCCAGATCATCTAACTGGTTTACCGTTATCCACTCTTGTCTTAGAGTCTGTTCTCCACGAAATTGCCAGGGTAATCTTTTAAAAGTGAAGCTTAGTTTGTATCAGTTTCCTCTAAATGCTCTTAAAATTCTTCTGTCATTATACTTCAAATAAAATCTTAATCATAGCTTTGTAATTTGGTTTTTGATATTTCACTAATTTCATCTTCAACTACTTTCTCCCTTGCTGATTCTATTCTGGTGACAGTGCCCTTCTTTTCTACTTCAGAAATCCAATCTTGTCTCTGCCATGAAGAGTTTGGACTTAGAAATGCAATGAGTATTTAACCAGAGTTTATTTTCGTGGAATTTAGCCAAGCAGTTTGAAATCTTGATCATCATCCTCTCATATTCTCCACTCTTCATTGCCAAAGGCATTGTCAAAGTGCCAAATGTGTTGATAAAATATTGTGCTTGTAATTCTTATTATAATACAATTTCTCCTTAATCCTGAATTTCTTTGAATAAGTGCATGAGCAAACGAGAGAATGTGTCAAGCATTGTGCTTGGCACTTTCAAGCATTAGAACACTTTGTGTGATTCCAGTGGCATTTTCTGTGAGAGTCTTCATGCCATTTAAAATGTTTTCAAATATGAATTGTGTTATAAAATGGGTAATTTTATATTTCACATATAAAGAGAAAGAGAAAGGTTTATATTTTAAACAATGTTTCACTATATAATACTAATAACTATAATGGTTGTTAATAACGTCTTTTGGAAAAGATCAAAGAAATATTTGATTTCTGATGCAACTTTGACTAAAATATTTACATTAGAAATAACATTCTTATTTTGCTATGCCACTTTAATTACAAAATTAAATATCAATGTTTTATAGAAAAAAGAAGACTGTACTTGCCCTCCTCACTGGCTAGCATCTTTTTCCTCCAGTGTTGCATTATTCACTCTCTCATTTTAATCAGATTTTTACTTTGATAACCCCTATTCCTGGTAGTCTTTTTTGTGCACCCTATATACATTAGTGTGTATGCATATGCACACACACACACATACACACACTTTCATTATTCTCCATTCTCTTTCCTTGCATTATTTCTTCATACTCCTAAGAGATTTTGTATGGTGTATTGTGTATTCATTTGTTTGATGTCATTTTCTTCTGATAAAAGTAAAAGTTCTCTGAGCAAGGGAATTTTGATTTTCCGTTTTAGAGTCTTATCCTTAGAGCACAGAAAAGTGCTTGATAAGTTGCAGGCTCTAAAATGTTTGCAGGTGCCATTAGCTATTTCAGGCTCAAAACTTCATAGATTCTTTCAATGCTCCAACCTGGGAACAACAGCCTGATTTGCTCTCAGGGCTGGTTTCATCCTTTGAGATTCTTACTTCTTTTCAACTGGTGTATGTGTATGTGTGTGAGCATATTGTCTGTGTGTGTGTGAGTGTGTATAGGTGTGTATATTAGGTTTAAAGGTGCTATTCCCTACAGATATATCTACAATCTATTCAGAATACCCTTACTTAGTATTCTTTAAAATATGCAAATTTCTTCCATGCTTCTAGTTCTTAAATAATGCAAACCATTGTAAAAGAAGAATTACACTTCACTGTGCATTTTAATACACAGTAGCTGTGTCTACTGTTCCATTTCAGTCACTTAAGAGAAAGACTAAGGGAAGCTGAGTTAACAAACGTTTAAAGGATAGAGCTTATGGGGAACTACATTAAGCACATTGTGTTACAGAAATTGCTAGGGCTAGTTTTCCTAACACTGTATCATTTACTTGTGGTAATTTAGGATGGACAGGAATGAGTATAGACTGGAATGGGATAATGACAACATATATTGGTTCCAAATGACTTGAGAGTTTCAAACAGAATTTTAGATTAGTTCAATCTCTTTATTACTTCCAGAGGCATTTGGCATTCTTTTCAGTGAAGAGCCTAGAGAAGCAAATAAAAGAGTTACAGTGGAATATACAGAAATGTACACAATACCGTCATCAAACATTTTTCTTTTTGTATGTTGCTTTTTACTGCTAGAGGGACAGCATAATTAATATTGTATTCTATTATAGTTCTTGGGAAGTAGAGGACATATGGTTTTATTTAGGAGATATTTATACATATCTTATTTGAAATGTGTAGATGTTTTGCTTTGGAATCACAGAGATTAAGGTGGTGTTTTTAAAAATCACATGACTTGTACAAGGGATGCTAGAAATATTTTACAACAAAGAATAATTATTATTTTCTTTAATGGAAATATGCAATTATAGAAGGAATGCTCTGCCTTTGAAGACTCTATTAGACAAAGGACAGAGAGAGCTTAACGGGGCCCTTCATTGTTTGTAATGTAATCTATTTTTATTTATTTTGCAGCAGCTTTGTTGGGATAAATTCACATACCATACAATTCACCCGCTTAAAAAGTGTATAATTTAATGATTCTTAGTATAGTCACAGAGATGTGCAATTATGACCTCAATCAAATTTTTTTTCTGTGGAGATGGAGTCTCACTCTGCTGTTGCTCAGGCCAGTCTTGAACCTCTGGTCTCAGCCTTCCGAGTAGCTGAGATTACAGGTGTGAGTCACCGTGTCCAGCACTCAAACAATTTTAGAACAACTTTACCCACCCCCAAAGGAAAATCTTTAGTACTAACCTTTTAACAGTCTGTTGGGTTACTCCCAACTATCCTAGTTCTTCCTTAGCAACCACTAATCCACTTTCAGTCTCTGTAGCTTTGCCTATGGTAGACATTTATATACATGGAATCAAGCAATATGTGAGCTTTTGTGACTTCATTCTTTCACATAGCATATTTTCAAGGCTTATCCACATTGTACTATGAATCAGTACTTTGTTTCTTTTTATTGCCAAATAATATTTCTTTGTGTGGATGTACCTATTTTATTTGCCTGTTCAACATTTGATGGGCATTTGGGTTCTTCCCATTTTTCAACTATTGTGGATAATTCTGCTATGAACATTCATGTATACATTTTCATGTGGACTATTTTCATTTATCTTCAGTGTATAGCAAGGATTGTAATTGTTGGGCCATGTGGTAATTCTGTGTGATGCTAATTATGTTGAGAAAATTTTCATGTGCTTGTTGGTCTATTTTATTTCATATTCACTTGTCTGCATTAGAATATGATTTTCCCTATTGCTATTTTGATCTTTTGATCTTTTTGTAATCCTGAAAATCACATATTTAAATTTGTTAGAAGTATGTATAAACCCAACCGAGTGTGTGCTCATATATATGGCTATGTGTGGTTTATTGCATAGATTAGGTCAGATATACATGATCTGCCTGTATACCATTTTCATTTGTTTTCTAGTTCTTAACTATTTCCTGATATTATTCAAATAGTATGACTTAATTATAGATTTGACAAATTTATCAATAATATATTTATGTTAACATAAAACAGCTTATTCTTGGATTTTATCTACCTATATATGTTTCTGATTGCAAAACAGTAACTTTAAGAGGAAAGTGATTTTAGAATGATAAAGTTAATCCTAAATATGAGAAATAGAATTATATTTATTTTTTAAAACTTCACTGAATCAACTTTATACTACCTTTGAGTTATTTTAACCTGATTTTGACAATAAAATTATATACTGAATGAAAAAATGATTCAAACTAATAGATTCACAAGGGCAATGACTGCTGCTTTTCTGTATGATATTTAATTATAGCCAATATAAGGAGCTTGGAGGAGGTACATTAATTTTTAACTAGGGCTGCTTTTAATGACTCTATGTTGTCGTTTTCTAAAGAGAATATGTGAGATAGTTCAGGCCGTTAGCAGCAAATATATTTCTCGAATACCAAATCTTTAATTTGGGGGTTCAACATAAGGACGAATATTCATATGCTAGTCTTTGTGTTAATTTTATTTGTTTATTCTTTAAGTGATGAGGGTCAGCTCCTGTGTCTTCCACTGTACTATGGGACATATGGTCCAGGCTTCAGAATGCTCTCAGACATCCCACTTATTAACCACAAAAAAAATTTTATGGCAGAAACTGAAATTGTAATAAATTTCTCCCCCGACTCGCAGTGTAACTGACAAGTTTTGTGCCAGGAATCTTTTAGTAACAAGAGATTTTACTTGATTTCTTTCACTGCTGGCCTGCAGAGGCTGCCAAAACTGTGTATGATTCTCAGACACTTGATAACTAGCACAGTTTTTAATCCTGTGTCTTAGGCCCCCAAATTAAGAAATTAAACACTGTAGACTTGTAATCTAGGCTGTCTCTAATGTTTCCTTAATTCATGTAATACTGCGGCTGTTCTTAGGAAGAGGTTAAAAAAATACACGTAGTTTAGAGTGTGCACTGTCTACATCCAACCTGAATTTTTCTGCCATGTGATTTGCTAAAATTAATTTTTTTCTCAGTTATTTCAAGAGACAATTCCTGCACAGCGTCTGCTTGCCATGACTGATATTCACTCATAGTTACTCCTCTTTCTATAGCTTTTTTATCAGAGAATGGGGGAAGCATACCCGTGGGACTGAAACATCTTTGATTTCGTGAGGCTGATCATTGTTGGGCAACAATTCTCGTGGGTTGCTTGAGTTTCCGCAGGTCTTGTGAAGAGGCCTTGATGAGTTTTGCTCTGAACTATTTTTTTTCAAGGAGATTTATCTAGCAAATAGTTTCAAAAGACAGAGATAGTGTCTCCCTGTGGAGTAGAAGGCTACATTTTTCTCTAGCTAAGATAGTAAAGACAATATTTTTCTCTGGGTAAAAGATTGGGCAGATATGCTAGCAGACCCTTTCAAAAACTAGGGTTTTTGAACCTTAGGGTTCTTTAGCAGTTACATGAACTTAGAGAATGCATACAACCATTTTAACTACTCCTCATTATCCCCATGAAACTTAGTGGGCAAGGGATCACGTGCAAACATGAAACCAATGCTGCCTGCTGTGCTATGAGTAGTAAAGTCCTGTGCTTCTGATCCAGGAGTCTCATGTCTTATTCCAGCATCTAAATGACTGTGGCAAAGGAATTTGTTAGCTTGCAAGTAGGATAAAATCTCCTGTCCTTCACAGTTTGTGAAAATCATGTGAATCTTGAAGCTTTGTGCAGCCCTTCTTCAAAGGAATTCTGTGGGAGAATTAAACCCTGTTGCCCCAATACACTTATTATATGCCATGAACTCTCTTTTCTCCTATGCATGTGGTATGGTAGAATGTGAAATTGGAAAACAGAAAATAGACAATCAAATAATCTCCTACTGAATTAATTTTCTCATGGAATCCAGTTAAAGAAGATCATGTATTACCAAAGGTTTATCTTCACAATTTCTCTAACTGGTACCGTAAACATCCTTTGCAAGTATAATATTAGGAATAGGCCTTCAGATGGTAACAAGAAATATAAAAAATTCCACCTTTTCAAAAGATCGAGTATGTTATTTACTGTCAATATCAGTGGTCTGAGGAAGCAATTCTTATGAGATTTTGACTCCCGGACGGTTTGACTTTAATAGGGGCAATATGGAGAGACAATTCTTGGAGTTAGTTTAACTCCTAGCTGACCTAGTGGAAGAGTACACAGGTGAGGAAACTGAGCAAACTGGCTCTTTGTTTGCAGACACAATTATAAAGACTCTTGGGGACCATTGTGTGTCCTTGCCCTTTTCTCTCCCTGTTAAGGAAGAATAAACAACACCAGTATCACTGCAGAAGCTAAGAGAATTCAAAGCAGCCCCAAGAAGCTGAGAAACTGACATTTCTAAACAAAAAAGTAATCCTATATTCCCTATAGTAGGCAGTAACATCTATAAAATGGATCTCTCCCACCATACCATAAACCAAATATTAGCTGCTAGCTCACAGCTGGTTGTGGGTTTAAAAGAAGTTTCCTCACCAGAGTATGGGAAAGAAAGAAAAGCAACCAGGTAGACAATTTTTCCACTTGCCTTCACATTACTTTGATAGTCTACAGTGAATTTCTACTGATACAAAATAATTTCGTCTTTAATGAGTTTGTTTGGACACCTTTGGGGTATTTGTAGTGTAAGTCTTTAGATTTACAAAAGTGTCAGAGATGTTAGGCCTATGAAGAAAAGAATGAGAGTATAACTTATAAAGCAGAGAATTGATAACCTCTGGCTTCTCAATCTTTGGCTGAAAGCCATTTGCTCTTTTTTTCTGAAGATCCCAGTAAGCAAAGAAAATATGTTTCATGCAAAACCTGCTCTTTCAGCTTCTGCTCAATTTCTATTCTTTTGGCTCTTTGCTTTGTCTCTCTCTCCTTTTGCTGGAGCCTTTTCAGATTTTCAAGATCCCCTGCAGGCTGACCTGCTTCTTCTTTTCCAATGCTTAGGCTTCCGGAATCCTAGGAAATCTTGCTCTCTGTATTTCTCTGCCAGCCTAACTCTTTGATTCTTCCTTAGTACAGACAATACTGATTCACAAAATGTTTTGACTTTACTGTTTGCTTTATGAATTTATCAGCATATCACTTTCTTTGCCTTCGGGTACTGCCAATAGCTGACCTAATACTATTTAATCGTTTTGAGAATTCTATGGCTTTTAAAAACTTACATGTTTTCCTACTTACACTTTTCAAAAACAGCTTAAAATTTAAAATTGAAGATTAAGGTTAAGCTTCGGCCATTCTGCTATATAATTTCTAGAAGCTTTCTTGCTAGGTGAATTTTGATATACTATTGCAGTCATAAATCATGAGGTTTTAGTAAAATATATATACTTTTAAAAGAGGAAATATTATGTAATAGAGATCACATTCTGTATTTAATTCACTTCATTATTTAAATATAGAGAAGAAAAAATTATCTCAAGGACTTCTTGAAAATATTTTAAGGCTTCTTTTATATACTTGGTCTCTTAGAGATGTTCAGAAGTTAAAATGATTTCTGACAATTGTATAAAGAGATTGAAAAATTCAAAAATGAAAGCTTAAAGGTATTACAAGAACTAATGAAACAGAGAAAGGATAGGAATATAAGATGCAAATGATAATGTTTTAAAATTTTATTTTAAGTTCTAAGATACATGGGCAGGACGTCAGATTTGTTACATAGGTAAATGTGTGCCATTCTTGTTTGCTGCACCTATCAACCCATCCCTAGGTATTAAGCCCCACATGCTATTTACCCTAATGCCCTCCCTCTCCCCACCTCTGTGACAGTCCCCAGTGTTTGTCATTCCCCACCATGTGTCCATGTGTTCTCATTGTTCAGCTCCCACTTATAAGTGAGAACATATGGTGTTTGGTTTTCTGTTCCTGTGTCACTTTGCTGAGGATAATGTCTTCCAGCTCCATCCATGTCCCTGCAAAGGACACGATCTCGTTCCTTTTTATGGCTGCATAGTAGTGAATAATAATTTTTTCGAAAGGCCTATGGAATGTCAAAGAGACATAAGGACTTTTGCAGATGTTATTTAATCATGTAAAGCCAATAACAGAACACATTTGGCTAGAATGGAAATATATTGACAGTTTTACATTCTCCAGAATTATACGGTTTACCAAGGCAGCCAAATCTTTGAAGGTGTCAGTGACAACACAGAGAACATACATACATATGCAATCTTTTGGGGTTTTCTGTAAACTATACATCTGTAACCATAATGCTGCTGAAGGACTGTGTTAAGGAAAACTGAGTCCACAAGGGGCATGGTTTCAAAGGCAGGAATTTTCCAATGCCATGCCTCCATCCATGTAAAGTTCTTTGTCTGACTTTCCTGCGCTGGCTAGGTAGAAATTCCAGGTGTGGTTCTTTGTTCAAAAAGCCCCAAAAGGCTGGGCTCGGTGACTCAGGCCTATAATACCAGCACTTTGGGAGGCTGAGGAGGGCAGATCACAAGGTCAAGAGATCAAGACCATCCTGGCCAATATAGTGAAACCCCATCTCTACTAAAATATAAAAATTAGCTGGGCGTGGTGGTGGGCGTCTGTAGTCCCAGCTACTCGGGAGGCTGAGGCAGGAGAATTGCTTGAACCCGGGCGGTGGAGGTTGCAGTGAGCCAAGATCCGCCACTGCACTCCAGCCTGGCACCTGGCGACAGAGTGAGACTGTCTCAAAAAAAAAAAAAAAGCCCGGAAAAGCTCTGGGAGGAAGGGCCTGCGTTGCAGACCTAGGAGCCAATCCAGTATGGAAGTCAAAGATCAATCACTCAAGCGGAAGTTTGAAAGAACTCCTCTCATTGGACAAGAACATGAACGAGGCAGGAATAACTGCCTGGTTAAAATCCCTCTGCTCCTTACCTGTGCAGATTCCTTCCTTTGCTCTCTTCCCATGGCCGCAGTGGGAGCTCTCTCTCCTCTCTCCTTCTCTTTCTTTCTCTCTGCCTAATAAATCGCTTCTCTGCTAAACTCTTTGGGCCCATGATATTTATTGGAACGGTTAGCTCACCACGCCTCCAGGGCCCCTTCTCCCATTCTTGGGGTGAGAGAAGTCAAGGACCTGGGCACATCTGGGAAAACATGGGAGAAAACTGGAAGTGTCTTTGGGACGCCCCCGCAGCTCTGCTCCCATCCGCGGGTTACATCTTTGGGGAGCACGAGGAGGGAGCTGAGCCACTGCGCCCTGCTGGGGTTACAATGCTACACTATAATCCCAAAAATTATGTCCAACAACAACAGATTAGGTGATATCACCACAGGGAAGGAGGGGATAATAATTAAGAAGTCTTTGTCCTGAGATTCTGAGAAATAGGAACTCATAATGTATCAGTGTGTGAGGCTATACAATAAATTTGACAGTACATTATAACATAAGTGTTTCAGGGGCATGCAGTGGTAGGAGAAGAAAGTGAGAACTAACAATTAGATTGTTCTCACAATTATAATCTGATTTGACTCAGCATTTTTCATTTAGTTGGAATTTACCAACTTCTTGTTAAAGATAGAGAATGAACAGAAATGTTTCTAATGAAAAGGATAACAGTAAAGAGATATTTGTGCTTAATTGATTGCCGTTTGACAAAGTATAAACCAAATGGTTAAAGATGACAAGGAAATGGTTTTTTAGAAAAAAAGTAGATCTAGTAGAAGAAATAGTTATGCGAATTTTATTTGTAAAAGTGGTCATCAGGATACTGAGAACTCTGAGATACTGAACTTCTGGAAACAGAAGTTACAGAAATGCCTGGCTACATGTCTCCGTAATTACTAGTTTTGCACACTAGACCATGTTAAAAGCCAATTGTAGTTTTCCTTATTAATTTTTTTCATTTTTGTTTAATTGGTTACTTGGACAATGTTTTACTGATAAAAATGAGTGTTTTACGTTTTAAATATATTGCTCCATTAAAAAGTAACTCTATCTTCAACAGAAATGTTTGACCTTATATCATTTCTGAAAAAAATCATATCTTGGCAAAATCAAAACTTAAAAATCACACCAAAGCATATAGCATTTAAAAATTTTTTCATAACACTTTACAGAGAATAAATCTAGATAAAAAATGAGTTCTTATTAAAATTATAATAGATTTATTTGGAATAGACATTTGGATGGTAACAAGATATATAAATGTATTTCTTATGCTTACAAATGTCTTTCTTTCATTGATGAGCCCAAATTACCTAAGGTTTCTGACACCAAAAATTTTTATTAAAGTTTTATTGTTTTAGACTTTTAGCTTATACAAATTATCCTCAAGAAAGTCAGAGGAAATACAATGAACCATTAAACTTACCCCTGAGAACAACAACAACAAAAAGGTATCATGATGCTTTTCTAAGAGTGTGATTCAAGTCCAGGGAAAATAGTTTGTTTCTGTTCACTGAATATTGTGAAAGTAATGAATATGATCTTAACTTTATTCTATCTGTTAGTTATCAAAAGATAATTTTACTACTTATCCCTTTCTGAAACCTTAATTTTTACTTCCTATTTACTTTTTGGTTAATTTGTAACAAACTCAGTTCAAACAAGTAAATATTTCAAAAACTTTCAAATAGACTTTGGTGAACAGCCAGTGAACAGTGTGGGTATCAGATCATAAACTTGAAAACTAATGTGGATATATGCTATCATTCTATTGACTTCTTTTTCTCTTCCAATAATTGCCCTATTTGGGAGAATATGGTTCTTAAAAGGTAAAAGAGTAGGAAAATTTTTAGGTGAAACCAGTTACAAACTCTGCCTAAATTGCTTGAGAGAGAACTACGCTTACAAACAGAAGGCATAGAAGTAAGCCTAACTGCTTGACCAGAAGGGTGTGTAACCAAGCCACTCACTTAACCTTACTGGGTCTCAATAAAGTCTTCATCTGCCAAGTAATTTACTCATGGTATTATTCTTATTGCTAACTAAGAAGGTACATATAAATAAATAGCCTTTGACAAAAGTAATGATGTTCAGAGTAAAGGAGATATTATTTTCAATTAACAAAAATTTATCTTATTTTCTTCTCCGTCAAAAAGCTCTCACAAATAATGTATTACATTAGCTAGAATCTTTATTTTAATTTGGGCAAATGAAATTTTTAGGAAAATATGAGCACTAGGAATGCTGATGCTTATAGAGAAAAGTTTATATAATTCTTAAGATATTTTGTGTTTTTCTTCATATTTTCTAAATCACTTATTAGACTGTAATGTCCCTGACAATAGAAGGTATTTCTTCAGTGATGTGTTTAGGCCAAATTAAGTCATAGCTCTCATGGTAAACCTTATCACATAATACAAAGAAGTCAAAAAATGTTTAAATTGAAGATAAGAATTATTCAAACAAACAATATTAAAGAAATGAATGGTGTATGTTAATCCTGTCAGTTCAGGACCATAAAGTGTAATTGCTGTGTGCCTATGGCCCCACCTCCATGTATCTTGATAAACTGATGTCAGACATAGTATATCCTATACCTAGCTTCTTGTCTGGCAAATGTAATACTCCATAATTATTTATTAAGTGAATGGGGATGTTTTGACTCAGGTTGGATCTTATTATTAAATATAAGTTTAAAAGTTTGAACCTTGTAGTCTTTTTCCCCTCATCAAAATTCCCTTTGTAATTGGTTTTTATAGTTGATGGTAGACAAGTGGGGAAAAGGAAAGGTACCCTTCTAGAATTTTAAAAGCTACAAGAGCAAAGTGACAGATTACCTATATGGGAGTAAAGAAAATATCAAGTTTTTCAACAGGACACTAAAGACTGAAAAAACAATGAATATATATAGTCAATATGTTTAGGAAAAATGGCAGTCACCCTCTAATAATATGTCCAGCTAAACTATTATTTGAGAGTGAAGGTGAAATAAAGTTATTTTTCAGTCTTGTAAATAGCAAAAAAGTATACCATCTCTAGACCTTCACAGAATGTTTAAGGATTATTTTAGCATCAGGATGGGAAAGAAAATTCAGAGGCAAGGTATGTAATAAAGTAATAACACAATCACCCAAAATGATTAAGCATGATACTTAAATTTAAATAAACAATAATACTCCATGTTATGCTTAAAAATAGCACAAATGTATCAAAAACTATTAGATGAAACAAGAAATAAAAGCTGTTGCAACACTACAGCAGTTTAATTGCCAAAGTAGCAAGATAATACCATAAGTTGGTGTTTTAGTGTGTTTTTATATGTTATAAAACATATGGAAGGCAAAGAGGAAGCAAGGCATCTTCTTCACCAGGCAGCAGGAAGGAGAAGTGCCATGTGAAGGGGTAAGAGCCCTTTATAAAACCATCAGATCTGTGAGAACTCACTCTCTTGAGAACAGCATGAGGGAAACTGCCCCTTATAATTCAATTATCTCCACCTGGTCTCTGCCTTGACATGTGGTTATTATGGGGATTATGGGATTACAATTCAAGATGAGATTTGGGTAGGGGCACAAAGCCTAACCATATCAGTTAGTTATTAGAACATATACCTGAAACTTATAAGAAATATTTTTCCCAAGTACTATGCAACATTTATAAGAATTGACTACCTATTAGTTTGCAAAAAAGTGTTTAAATAACTGTCCACATGCTCTCATCAGAAAGAAAAGTGAAATCAGGATTTACTGATGAAAGATTATTTTATACCAAACAAAACTGTATGTTTGGGGACAAACTGCACTTCTTAGTAGCTTTTTGTTTACAACTCAATGAAAATTTAAAAGCATTTGGAACTGAACTTAAAGGTAATTGCTATATGACAAAATATGTGGGTTACAGCAAAGAAAGGACATGAAAGAGTGAAGATGTACGTTACATATGCAATTTAAGAAGCTGGGGAAAAGCAGTAGAATAAACCTAAGGAAAGTAGCTTAAAGGAAATAATACAAGTAAGAGTAGATATTAGCAAAACAAAAAACATAAATACAGAGTTAAACAGGAATAAAAACTGTTGTATAAGAGCAATCTATGAAAAGGAAAACTAAACAAAAATGTTCTAAACCATGAAAAGACTAATTGAGGTACAAAAATAGAACACAAAGACAAGGGATATAATTACAGATACAGTAGAGGTTAAAAAATAATGAGAGTACTATGAATATTTGAAAACCTAGGCAAAATTGATATTTTGTAGAAAAATATTACAAAAATTGATTTGAGTACATGAAATGTCAATAAATCAACAAACATTGAAGAAATGAATTATTAATCAAATCTATCTGCTCAAACCTATTATCTATCATCTACCTATCATCTATCTATCATCTATCTATCTATCTAGCTATCTAGCTAGCTATCTAACTAGCTATCTTCCTTGCTAGCTAGCTAGCTAGCTATCTGTCTTCCTAGTTATCTTAATACCAAACTGTGATACAAAATATTTTTTTGCCAGTCATTCTAAGAACAGATAAGAATCCTTATCTTACATAAAAATATTTTATAAAATAGAGAATGTGGACAACTGTAATCTTCATATAAAATAAGACAAAGACAGACCAGAAAAAATATAATACGTAGAGTCTAAAATTGGTATAGCCATTTTAGAGAGAAAACACTCCAAATAACCTAAATATTGTTTTACTAAGTACAGATCACAGAGAAATCCACACAAGTGAAGAAAGAGGTGTGATAAAAATGTTCATTGTAATTTGTAAGAAAAATTGAGAACCAGAATGTTTATCAGTAGTAGAAGAAATAAACAGCAACATGTTTGTAAAATGGGAAATGACAGCCATTCATACAAATGAACTAGAGCTACACTTACCAACAAAGATAAAACAAATAAGTTGCAAGAAAGTTTCAACATGCTGCTATTTAGATTATTATACTTATTACCATATAAGCACTATATATTTTCTGTAGATATATGAACATTCAGTAAACAAATAAAATATTCATGAAAATGATAAGTGAGAGAACTATGATAGTAGCTGCTTCAGAGAAAGACAGAAATAGATCAGAGTAATACACAGAGGGTTCACTCTGTGTTTTATATCTTAAAAATAAGCTGAAGTACACTGAAATCTTAAAATTTAATAAAACTGGATATTTAGTAAACATATACATATTATGTTATTCTCTACGTTTGTAACATATTTGAACTGTTTTATAATTTGAAAACAAAGCAAAACAAAATTCTTTCTTTCAGCAAATCCCAAATTCAAGAGGTTCCTTTAAAAAATATGTTCCTAGACTTGTTCTAGAACACAACTTTTAAAAATGGCAAAGGAGAGAATTTTCAAAATAGCATAATGTCCTTGCCAAAATTGTAATGAAACTTCCACATCTTAAGATTTTTTTTATTTTTTTTAATTTTTATTGTATTTTATGTTTTGGGGTACATGTGAAGAACATGCAAGATTGTTGCATAGGTACACATGTGGCAGTGTGATTTGCTGCTTTCCTCCCCTTCACCTATATCTGGCTTTTCTTCCCATGCTATC